>JABXJD010000154.1:1405000-1435447 GCA_013375575.1 Percina caprodes | reverse complement strand
CATAGTATAGTATGTTGACAAAAGAAAATACATATATAGCATGTCCTAAAAAGACATAGTATGTCCCAAAAGAAATATTATGTCCCAAAATACATAGTATTGTATGTCCCAAAATACATAGTATTGTATGTCTCAAAAAGACATAGTATGTCCCAAAATACATAGTATTGTATGTCTCAAAAAGACATAGTATGTCCCAAAATACATAGTATTGTATGTCCCAAAATACATAGTATTGTATGTCTCAAAAGACATAGTATGTCCCAAAATACATAGTATTGTATGTCTCAAAAAGTCGCCGTACTATTTAAAATGACTCTGACTGATTATCCAATAGATGGAGATTAATTTAACAGTTGACGACTAATCTTTGCAGCGCTGCGACTGGGACACGTGGACTCAAACGCATCACAGAACATTCAGGCTGCAGTTTACAACCTGAGATAATTTCTCTCTTGTTTTGGCACATTTCCTCCCACCAAAACAAACACCAAATACGCCTCGGAGGGACTCGCGTATGATCTGCAATTGGGGAGCAACAATTATTTGTGAGACGTGACGCTGACATCATCTGGATGGGCACCGCCGCAATCAGTTGCTGTGAAACACACTCCTGGGACTCAAATGTGACAAAAATACAAAATATAACACAGTCGCCGAGCAGCTCTGACGTTTGGTGAAATGTGTGATGCATTTACTGACCAGGGAGTCTGCAGTTTTACATAGGGAAAACTTGTCAACGCTGAATATTTCAACAATTATTGGATGGATTGCCATGAATTTTAGTTTTAGACATTCATGTTCAGGATGAATTGTAATAACTCTGGTGAGCCGACCCTAGACTCTGAAGACAAAACTACTGAGTTTTTATTCACTTACTAGAGGATTTTTGCAAAGATTGGGGATCTTTTGGGGACACATTTTGCAAGACTACTATGTAACTTCACTACCAAGACTGTAAAGTGCTCATATGCTCATTTTCAGGTTCATAATTGTAATTAGAGGTTGTACCAGAATAGGTTTATGTGGTTTAATTTTCAGAAAACACCATATTTTTGTTGTACTGCACATTGCTGCAGCAGCTCCTCTTTTCACCCTGTGTGTTGAGCTCTCTGTTTTAGCTCCAGAGTGAGACATCTCACTTCTGTTCCATCTCTGTTGGGAGTCGCACATGCTCAGTAGCTAGGTAAGGACTACTAGCCAGTCAGAAGCAGAGTATGAGGGCGTGACAGTACCTAGGTAAGGACTACTAGCCAGTCAGAAGCAGAGTATGAGGCCCTGACAGTACCTAGGTAAGGACTACTAGCCAGTCAGAAGCAGAGTATGAGGGCCCTGACAGTACCTAGGTAAGGACTACTAGCCAGTCAGGAGCAGAGTATGAGGGTCCTGACAGTACCTAGGTAAGGACTACTAGCCAGTCAGGAGCAGAGTATGAGGGCCCTGACAGTACCTAGGTAAGGACTACTAGCCAGTCAGGAGCAGAGTATGAGGGCCCTGACAGTACCTAGGTAAGGACTACTAGCCAGTCAGGAGCAGAGTATGAGGCCCTGACAGTACCTAGGTAAGGACTACTAGCCAGTCAGAAGCAGAGTATGAGGGCGTGCTATGCTAGCAGCTAGGTTAGCATTATAACGTGTGATACAAAGTGACGCACGTCTGTCACAGACGTAAAGGCTGGACTACATTAGAGCTGTTTGGAGCAGTTCATGAACAGTGGTTTCTGTTGGAGATGGTATGTCCCTTTGGGGGACCTTCAGGCTTTTTAAATCTAACATGCACAAAAAGTGTTATATAACACGATAAAGTAGAGGGAAAAGCCTGAAAACATACTGACAAACTGATAATATCAAACACATTTCATCTTAAAATCAAGAAACCCCTAACGCGATAACGGCCTCATATTACGATATCGATATAATATTGATATCTCACACACACACACACACACACACACACACACACACACACACACACGTTCATCCAAACCTCGAAGAGCTCTAGCTGTCAGTTATCGAACATGGTTCTACTTTATGAGAACATGAATGAGACTTCCAGAGGCGGCAGAATGAACCCCCCAGCTCTGTGCAGAGTGGAGGAACACTTCCCCCAGAGTGGAGGAACACTGGAGGTCTGTTAGTGCTGAGAGAGCGAGGTGAGAGACGCTACCCAAGCTAACCTCTCTTTCTCTCTCGGTGTAGATTAAAGGAACAAAGAAGACAGCGTCTCTCTGGAGAGCGAGCCACTTCAGGGCCAATCCCCCCTTCCCCTCTCCCCCATCCCCTCTGGCTGTTTTAACACACACACACACACACACACACACACACACACACTTTCAGTCTCTCCGTCTCACACTGACTCCTGAGCTGAGGAATTCCCATGCTGTCATGGGAAAATGTGTGTGTGTGTGTGTGTGTGTGTGTGTGTGTGTGTGTGTGTGTGTGTGTGTGTGTGTGTGTGTGTGTGTGTGTGTGTGTGTGTGTGTGTGTGTGTGTGTGTGTGTGTGTGTGTGTGTGTGTGTGTCTCTTTCTGTACAGTCTTGGCTTGTTTCTGTTCCTTCATTATTATTTCCAGAGGAGAGAAGGAGCTGCAGACTCCGCTCTGCAAGAACAAGATGATTTTTATTTTGAGTTGAGTGTGTGTTATCCTGTTGAATATTTGTCACAAAAGCACCTTTTATGTATTATTATAATTTTTTTGTATTGTTATTTTGGTTATTTTGGTTATTTTGGTCCATGAGTCCTAGTGGTTAGCAACTTCTGATCCTCACTATTCAAGTTATCTATTTCTTGTTTCTTTGTTTTTTAAGGACTCTCGAAAACGAGATGTCACATCTCAAGGGACTATTCCTAATAAAGAATTTCTACACTGTGCACATTTTGAATCTGGGATATCTGTTTATGGAGAGTTTTGTACTTGCACCTCAACGTTTATTGATGTTTTTATATTTGCACTTTTCGTACCGTACAAAATGTCTAATAACAAGTCCAAAACATCGTTTCAGAGGTGGATCGGGTGGATTTCCTTTCTCTCGGTTCAATATCAGACGCAATTCTCCTTTATTTGATGGTCCCAACGATTTATTGGGGACTATTATAAGCTCTAGGGAGTATTTGTGGCAGCAGGACTGTGTGTGTGTGTGTGTGTGTGTGTGCGTGCGTGTGTGTGTGTGTGTGTGTGTGTGTGTGTGTGTGTTCATAAAAAGCAACTTGTTTGTACTTATGAAATTACAAAATAACATCCATGTAATCTTTTTATTCAAATCTGACAGCTTGAAAAGAATAACTACTGAATTTAGAGCTCTTACACACACACACACACACACACACACACACACACACACACACACACACACACACACACACACACACACACACACACACACGTTCTCCGCCCCGCCTTGAGGCCCCCACTTGTCCTCTGTCCCCTTTAGGCGTCTAATTGGGTGCCTGTTTAGAAAAGGAAAGGTGTTAAGTAGGGGAATTCCCATAATGCTCTTTTATTGGGAGAAGGGACAATGGGGACTAATTGGTTGCTATTAGGGGACAGAAGAGAGAGGGGGACACTTAAGGCCTTTAGAGGGAAGAGCAGCATTATGGGTAAAGTGTGTGTGTGTGTGAGAGAGATCCCGACTGATAAAGGATTTTAAGACCGATACAAACATTTGATTTAAAATCCAATATGCCGTTATATGGGCCGATATATGGGCCGTTATAGGGGCGATATATGGGCCATATATGGGCCGATATATTTATAGAGGCGATATGGGTTATAGGGCCAATATATTGGCGATATAGGGCCATATATGGGCCGATAGAGGCCGATATATTGGCCGATATATGGGCCGATAATATATGGGCCAATATATTAATATAGGGGCCATATATTGGCCATATAGGCCAATATAGAGGCCAATACATATATTTAAAAGAAGAAAAAACAGAAACGCGTTACAAAACAGATTTCTCTAACATTAGTTATTTGTAGTGTATTTATGAGTCCTCACTAAAATAATATGATAATAATTTGTTTTATTGTCACAACAGGACATCAAAATCTATGTGTGACGAAGTGGGTTTGCTCACCACTCGTCCCGTACAGGTCATTAGTAAAGTAAACACACAGTCATGTTAGTTTCAGTTTCATTTTATTAGGTTGCAAGTGTAATTATGGTTTAAAGGTTTCCCTGTGTTCATACTTACAATTTGTTCCTTTAGTTCCACCATGCAGGACAATTGTTTGGGGAGGGGCCGGCCTAAGCATTTCCTGTTTTATAGGAAAAGGGTGGACAGGGATGACATCACCGGGCCAAACCAAGTAGAGCGGTTTCTTGTGTGCAGGATGTTTATTTTGGTTGTTTTTGGTTATTATATAAAACAAGGTATGAATAACCGTGACCTGTTTGTAGTCAGTAGGATAGGAGGGAACTGGTAACAAAGAGATTGTTGGGTATTAATGTTCTGGATTTGATCAACCTGCTTTAGGATGGGGTGGACTGAAGCGGTGGGGTGTGAATTGACAACCCTATATAAAGAGTAAGATTTGTCCTCCCGGGAAGGGGGGGGGAAGGTGAGGCTTTGTTGCCAGGAACATGTGCCTGTTAGTGCTACTACTAGTTTAATGTGCAATTGTCCTTAAGTTTGATTGGTTAGTTATCCATGTACTGCAGACCATGGACATAAACTAATCCTCTCTGGAAACGTTCAATGTGTGAGTCTGCCTACCTACCACCATTCTAGCCACTCTGGCCCCCACTTCCACACTATTAAAACGTCTCAATTAGAGAGGAAATACCGTACATACATAACATCTTTGTACATTTTCAGCGTGTAGCATGCTAGCTCAAAGCTTGTTGTCGGAAGGGATTTTGAGAACGACGACACACGGACGGACGGCACGTCTCGGCCGGATGCTAGGCAATCATCCTGGAAATGTCCATCCATCCATCCATCCATCCATCCATCTTCATCTGCTTATCCGGTATTGGGTCTCGGGGGCAGCAGCTCCAGTAGGGAACCCCAAACTTCCCTTTCCCGAGCCACATCAACCAGCTCCGACTGGGGGATCCCGAGGTGTTCCCAGGCCAGGTTGGAGATATAATCCCTCCACCTAGTCCTGGGTCTTCCCCGAGGCCTCCTCCCAGCTGGACGTGCCTGGACCACCTCCCTAGGGAGCGCCCAGGAGGCATCCTCACCAGATGCCCAAACCACCTCAACTGGCTCCTTTCGACGTGAAGGAGCAGCTCTACTCCGAGCTCCTCTCGGATGACTGAGCTTCTCACCCTATCTCTAAGGGAGACGCCAGCCCTCCTGAGGAAACCCATTTCGCCGCTCCTGGAAATGTACTTCTTTTAATCCAGACGATGCGTAACGAGAGTTCCTCTTAGTGTAGCGTGCGGATCGTATGGACATGTCTGAGTTGAGTGTGTATTCGCCCCCCGGTACCTCCGCTCACATTGATCATTTTTCCCGCTGCTCTTGTGTCTCGCTGCCTGCCTGGGCCTCCACATTAGCCCAATTTAATTAGGAGCCTTTCAACAGAACTAATTAGCCAGCGATGCTAGCCCGGCTGAATCAGGGGCACGGGGAGGTGATAGAAGCTCTGCTACCCAATGAGAGCATTGTTTAACGGTTTAATTCCTACTTTTCTTATTTGAGGAACAGAAAAAATACAAAACACACTAATGGAATTTGAGGGAGCTGGTTTGCTTCAAAGGACTCGTCACACAAGGCTCCATTTGAATTCCTCCGTCTTTTAATTAAGAAGCTCCGAGGCTACGACATGACTGATCGTCCTCCGTGATAGTCTTAATATGGCAAAGATATTTCATTTGTGTTCTCATCTTGTCTGTTTTAAATTGGCTTTTTCTCCGGGTAAAAAGATGTCGGGTGATGATGAGATGCGACGGGGGACATTTACCCCCCAAAAAAACACACACATGATCTGGTGCAACTCCGTCCTTGTGCTGTTTTTGGATGAGCGCCTAATAGGAAAGTTGGCTGGGATGAAAGTTGACAGCTGGGTGGTGCAGAGCAGGTGTGTCACTCGAATGGTACAACAGATTTTTTTGTTTTAGCTGCATTAGTTTGGCTCCACAAAGGGAAAACATCGGTCTGTTGGTCCAACACTTGACAACAACGCACACAAGATGCCCGATTGTCTAACAGTGTCTAACTGCCTTTCTAACGGCGGTAATAGAGGGGCAATGCTTGGGTTGCAACCATAGACTGTTAATGGTAGAAAGATGGACGGGAAGCATACAACATACGTGTTGGCGTGGGTATCAAGTGCAATATTATAGTAATTAATGTATACTTTATTTACCCCACAAGGGGAAATTACAATTTACACAATACAATTTATACCAATAATAATAATAATAAAGGCAAAGGCTCCTTTCCGTACGCTGTCTTAACGTTATAAGGACACAGGTCAGATATGCCCCTGTATAATATACATACAGGCCTGAATTACACACACATGCTCAGTACCTATACGTGGGGGGCTGCCCATGGAAAGGTGCCACGGGCTGTTGGGGTTCATAGCATCTTGTTTTGCTACACACACCAGGTGACAACCACGCCCACCGTCATTGGCTCGCTGTGCAGAGGGTTAGAAACTAGACGGGGTTCACGCGTCTCTGCCAGATTCCAGATCCCCCTCCCTTTCCGCTAAAGCCCAAAACGGTCTCCTTAGCCCCTCCCCCACAAGGGAGAATGAATGCGTGTGCATTAGCACTGATTGACACGCCGTTAGACACCTCCCTGTATTTTAACATAGGGGTGTATACTTATGCCCCTGTATTTTAACATAGGGGTGTATACTTATGCCCTGTATTTTAACATAGGGGTATACTTATGCCCTGTATTTTAACATAGGGTGTATACTTATGCCCCTGTATTTTAACATAGGGGGTGTATACTTATGCCCCTGTATTTTAACATAGGGGGTGTATACTTATGCCCCTGTATTTTAACATAGGGGGTATACTTATGCCCCTGTATTTTAACATAGGGGTATACTTATGCCCCTGTATTTTAACATAGGGGTGTATACTTATGCCCCTGTATTTTAACATAGGGGGTGTATACTTATGCCCCTGTATTATAACATAGGGGTGTATACTTATGCCCCTGTATTTTAACATAGGGGGTATACTTATGCCCCTGTATTTTAACATAGGGGGTGTATACTTATGCCCTGTATTATAACATAGGGGTGTATACTTATGCCCCTGTATTTTAACATAGGGGTGTATACTTATGCCCTGTATTATAACATAGGGGGTGTATACTTATGCCCCTGTATTTTAACATAGGGGGTGTATACTTATGCCCCTGTATTTTAACATAGGGGTGTATACTTATGCCCCTGTATTATAACATAGGGGTGTATACTTATGCCCCTGTATTTTAACATAGGGGGTGTATACTTATGCCCTGTATTTTAACATAGGGGTGTATACTTATGCCCCTGTATTATAACATAGGGGGTGTATACTTATGCCCTGTATTTTAACATAGGGGGTGTATACTTATGCCCCTGTATTTTAACATAGGGGGTGTATACTTATGCCCCTGTATTTTAACATAGGGGGTGTATACTTATGCCCTGTATTTTAACATAGGGGGGTGTATACTTATGCCCCCTGTATTTTAACATAGGGGGGTGTATACTTATGCCCCCTGTATTTTAACATAGGGGGTGTATACTTATGCCCTGTATTTTAACATAGGGGGTGTATACTTATGCCCCTGTATTTTAACATAGGGGTGTATACTTATGCCCTGTATTTTAACATAGGGGGTGTATACTTATGCCCTGTATTTTAACATAGGGGTGTATACTTATGCCCCTGTATTTTAACATAGGGGGTGTATACTTATGCCCCTGTATTTTAACATAGGGGGTGTATACTTATGCCCTGTATTTTAACATAGGGGTGTATACTTATGCCCC
This sequence comes from Percina caprodes, assembly GCA_013375575.1. Taxonomy (NCBI): domain Eukaryota; kingdom Metazoa; phylum Chordata; class Actinopteri; order Perciformes; family Percidae; genus Percina; species Percina caprodes. Next base: position 1,427,491 of record JABXJD010000154.1, on the reverse strand, counting down.
TGTATTTTAACATAGGGGGTGTATACTTATGCCCCTGTATTTTAACATAGGGGGTGTATACTTATGCCCTGTATTTTAACATAGGGGGTGTATACTATGCCCCTGTATTTTAACATAGGGGTGTATACTTATGCCCTGTATTTTAACATAGGGGGTGTATACTTATGCCCCTGTATTTTAACATACGGGGTGTATACTATGCCTGTATTTTAACATAGGGGGTGTATACTTATGCCCTGTATTTTAACATAGGGGTGTATACTTATGCCCCTGTATTTTAACATAGGGGGGTGTATACTTATGCCCCCTGTATTTTAACATAGGGGTGTATTCTTATGCCCCCTGTATTTTAACATAGGGGGGTGTATACTTATGCCCCTGTATTTTAACATAGGGGGGTGTATACTTATGCCCCTGTATTTTAACATAGGGGTGTATACTTATGCCCTGTATTTTAACATAGGGGTGTATACTTATGCCCCTGTATTTTAACATAGGGGGGTGTATACTTATGCCCTGTATTTTAACATAGGGGGTGTATACTTATGCCCCTGTATTTTAACATAGGGGGGTGTATACTTATGCCCCCTGTATTTTAACATAGGGGGGTGTATACTTATGCCCCCTGTATTTTAAGGAAGAATATTTATTTATGTACAATACATTATTTATTCACAATGAACATTGGTGTCCTTAAAGGTGGATTTTCCTAAATTTTGTGAATTAAGGCATTAAGAAAACTTTCCAAAAGATGTTTTTTTATTCCTCTTTTTAATCAACTTTAGCATGAGTGCGTAAACTTTCTCAAGCCACTACGTGTATGTGACAATAAAGTACCTTTTACTGTTCTTTTATTCAGAATTATCCTATAATTTTTCAAGCGTCCGTTGAGCTAATGTACGTTTACTACATGCCGGGATAGAAGATTTTATTCCCACCTCAGGAAGACACTAAATCAAGTGTAGAGTGCACCGTGGGGGTTCAGGGACTGGGAAGAAAAAGCCAGGTAGACTCTGTCTGGTTAGAAAGCTCAAAGTCTTGGACAGACGGTGAGACAGTTAGATATGATATCAATACGGTTTAAACTGTAGAAACTAGACTCTCAAAGTGAGTATCTGAGTACGTTGTTCAGGCAACACACACGAACATGAAGTACTCAGACTCATTTATATTCACCCAACAGCAGCGCTCTCTCTCTCTCTCTCAGCCCCAGCGTAAGTCTTTAGCATTTCAGAAACTCAACACCGTTGCAAACATAATGCAACATAATCACACACACACACACACACACACACAGACACACACACACACACACACACACACACACACACACACACACACACACACAGACACACAGAAATAGACATGCACACACTTCACTTTTAGCTCGTTGCGGCTAATTCTACTTGTGCCACCTCACCTCTCAGTGCAATAATGAGGAGCTGGTTTCTCCTCACACACACACACACACACACACACACACACACACACACACACACACACACACACACACACACACACACATCGCAGTGATTAGCTTTGGCAGCACAAGGCCATCCAGCGCTCTCAGATATAACTGCTTCTCTTTGATAAACATGAGAGCTCAGACACACCGCTGTCTGCAGCTACCATCTGACTGAGAATCACACACACACACACGCACACACACACACACACACACACACACACACACACACACACACACACGCATGCCTGCCTGCTTGCCCGCCCAAGCTTTTGGTCAGCGTACAATATCTCAGAGTTTGTGAAGCCTGGAGAATATTTGATATGTAGATAAGCCCTAAAAAGGGTGAGATTTGCATATTGGGCTCCTGTTGCACACGGCTCACAGCCACATGTGGTACGTACATTTTTAATCAGCGAGCAGAGAAGAAATTAATTTGTTTTTGGTGGGAGGAGGAGGAGGAGAGACGATGCTCCTCTTTGTTCCATTAGCAGCATTTTGTCAAAACAGTTGAGCTTGATTCAGACAGCCTGTGAAACTGTGTGTTTGTGTGTGTGTGTGTGTGTGTGTGTCTGTACATGTGTTTGTCTGTCTCTGTAAGTACGTGTGTGTGTGTGTGTTTGTCTGTCTGTCTCTGTAAGTACAAGTGTGTGTGTGTGTTTGTGTGTGTCTGTACATGTGTTTGTCTGTCTCTGTAAGTACGTGTGTGTGTGTGTGTGTGTGTGTGTGTGTGTGTGTGTTTGTCTGTCTGTCTCTGTAAGTACAAGTGTGTGTGTGTGTGTGTGTGTGTGTGTATGTGTGTATGTGTCTGTCTGTCTGTCTGTCTTTGTATGTGTAAGTGCACATGTGTGTGTGTCTCTCTGTATCTCTGTACGTGTGTGTGTCTTTTAAATACAATCTGCTGTAAGTGAAGTGTGTGCATGTCTATTTCTGTGTGTGTGTGTGTGTGTGCTCCACAGTACATGCAGATGTGTATGTTTTAAGCGTCGTATTACTTTCCTGCAGCTAGTATTTATTAGATAACCTCTCCAATTAAACACATGTTTTGTCGCCTCATTAAAACGACACCATGTTGTTTGGAGACTAAACAGAGAAACACATTTTAATTTAAGTAAATTGCTTTTACCTGTTTGGTTTCGTTTGGTTTCCCTTCATCCCGGCTGAGTTATTGTGTATTCTTCTTTAACCACGCTTGTAATTCATGGCGGTCTTTGTGTTGTTCATTTTATTGGCGTTTGTATTACAGTTCTTATTATTGTCTGGAGGCACTTGTATAACTTTGAAAAGTGGCCTTGAAATTGACTTTGTGATTGTCGAATGTCTCCGTCTGGCTTGCTTTGAGTCAACATTCATAAAACATATTTCTTCCTTTTTTATCTTTCCTTCTTTCTCTGTTCAATTCCATCCAATTTAATTTTATTTATAGTATCAATTCATAACAAGAGTTATCCCAGACACTTTACAGATAGAGTAGGTCTAGACCAGATAGAGTAGGTCTAGACCAGATAGAGTAGGTCTAGATCACACTCCATAATTTACAAGGACCCAACAGTTCTAGTAGTTCCCTCCAGAGCAAGCAACAGTGGGACAGTGGGGAGGAAAACTTCCTTTTAGGCAGAAACCTGGGACAGACCCAGACCCAGACCCAGACCCAGACCCAGGCCCAGACCCACCAAGGCCCAGGCCCAGGCTCTTGGTAGGCGGAGTCTGACGACCGGTTGGGGTTAGAATGAAGAGCGGCAATAACAGTCACAAAAAATAGTAGTTTGTAGTAGTTCTTTGTAGTAGTTCATGGTATAGCAGGACACTGTGCAGCATTACAAGGCCCAGCAGGACGTAGCAGGACGTAGCAGGACGTAGCAGGGCATGACAGGACGTAACATGTAACATGTAACATGGGAAGGGACCATGATTTTGAGCTTCCTGATCCAAGGAAACATGTTGAGCAAAAAATAGTCTGTCCACCAGAGGACGCTCTACAACGTCCCTGTTAGTGATGGTGTTGCATAGTCTGTCCACCAGAGGACGCCCTACAACGTCCCTGTTAGTGATGGTGTTGCATAGTCTGTCCACCAGAGGACGCTCTACAACGTCCCTGTTAGTGATGGTGTTGCATAGTCTGTCCACCAGAGGACGCTCTACAACGTCCCTGTTAGTGATGGCGTTGCATAGTCTGTCCACCAGAGGACGCTCTACAACGTCCCTGTTAGTGATGGCGTTGCATAGTCTGTCCACCAGAGGACGCTCTACAACGTCCCTGTTAGTGATGGTGTTGCATAGTCTGTCCACCAGAGGACGCTCTACAACGTCCCTGTTAGTGATGGCGTTGCATAGTCTGTCCACCAGAGGACGCTCTACAACGTCCCTGTTGGCAACACTGATTTTTATTTTTATTTTTTAATGTGTTTTTGTTTGTTTAAGTTTCATATCTTAAGTTTGTATTTTTATACATTTTATTTATCAGAACTTTAATATATTTTGATGTTCTGTGAAAAATCCTTTATCAGTCGGGCTCTAGTTTTTAAAAACAACAGATCAGGGCAGAAGATCTCAGAGCGACGCTGAGTGTTGGCTGCGCTCCAGACCGCTGTAAGGCAAACTCTCCACCTGGTGAGTCTGCAGCTGTGTGTGTGTGTGTGTGTGTGTGTGTGTGTGTGTGTGTGTCTGTGTGTGTGTGTGTGTGTGTGTGTGTGTGTGTGTGTGGCAGCATAGATTAATTGCACAAAAGCACACGTGTACTGATACAACTTGTGTATTTCTGTGTGTGAATAGCAGTTTTGAGCAGATGTAGAGCTCGTCGAACTGTCAGAGAATAAATGTGAGTGCAGCCGTTTGGTCACCCATCAAAATCACCCCGAAGAGCGTTGTGTGGAGTCAATCATGTTATTTTGGGTAGTTAAAAAGAACACTGATGTAGGAAAACGGGGCAATTTGACCCGAGGACATCATGAGGGTTAAGACTTGAGACGTCATTTGGACTTTTCTCTATTGAACTTGCTTTAACTTTGGACTTCCTGTTATCTGGACTTTGGTATCTTTGACATCTTGTATTTGATGCTTGCTTGCATGGACTTAAAATTTGAATTAATTTGACTTTTTTCAAGACTGGAGCTCTGACTTGGGTTGACAACATGATTCGAGACTTCACTTGAGACGTACTGAAGTACTAATTTGGATTCTTTTACCAAATGACCTGATATTTGACTGTGAGACTGGGACAGGACTTGAAATGTGACACGTATATCAAAGCTTACGTCAATGGTGAACAGGTCAAAGGTCAGAGCACCCTGACGATAGAAACAGAAATCATACATCAGATGTTAACGAGCGTTAAAGCGATCGAGGCGTCGACCATCCGATGAGAGATGAACGTTAACTGGAGGCTTTCAGAGTGAAAATGGACATTTGTTATGCAGTTTAATCTTCGCTGGTCGCCATGACGCCACAGTTTCCTCCAGCTGAGCCTGTCACAACATTTCAGCCTGACAGCCCGACGTCTTTGACGGGGGGGGGGCAGACTCACACACACACACACACACACACACACACACACACACACACACACACACACACACACACACACTCCACATGACACTTTTCACTGCAGGGGTCTGAGTAAATGTGAGTAAGAGAGTGTGTGCGTGGGTTTAATGAGAGGATGTGTGTGTGTGTGTGTGTGTGTGTGTGTGTGTAAAAGTGTGTGTGTAAGAGAGAGTGTGCATGGATTGAATGAGAGGATGTGTGTGTGTGTGTGTGTGTGTGTGTGTGTGTGTGTGTGTGTGTGCTTGCTGCATTGATCAGAAGATTAACCGGCAGCCTTTCTGCTCCATTGTGGCAAGTAATGGTTATAGGAGCATCAAAACACACACACACACACACACACACACACACACACACACAAACACACACACACAGAGTTTTGCTCGTAGCCAGACTAATATATGGGCGATGTTCGTGTGATTAAACTCAACAACTGCGCTGGGGATAAAATCTTCTTAACAGTGACAGTCTTCAACTTTTTTTAGTTTTTTGTTATCGTAGTGTGTGATCTGCGTTTGGATCGCTGAGCTGCATCTTTCTCCGTTAAGAAGAAAAAGTTTCACAGTGTTTTCTTCAAAGTGATTGATACTGTAAGCAGTAATATTGGTGCTTTGTATTTCGAGGACAGGAGGAAACTTTAAGTCTGCGGACACGAGGATAATATTTCTACTGGTTGGATTCACATAATTTGGAGACACTGAATGATGCTTGTCAAAGCCGTGCGTCCTCTAGACTTTCTTTCAGCTGCGGCAGTGGGGGGGGGGGTTTGAACATCAAAAATTAGCATTACCTGAAAACAGCGTGTTGTTTTTGTTTTTAGCATCTCACTTCACACTTTCAGTCACCACTACGGTCTGAAAGCGTTGCCGAAATATAAATAATAACGCCGCTGTCAACGGGCTTATCTATCCAGCAACCATCCAGCAAATAGACGGTACTGTAGGGAGGAGACCTGAAACCATCCAGCAAATAGACGTTGCCGTAGGGAGGTTACTTGAAACCATTCAGCAAATAGACTGTACCGTAGAGAGGTTACCTGAAACCATTCAGCAAATAGACTGTACCGTAGAGGTTACCTGAAACCATTCAGCAAATAGATGGTACCGTAGGTAGGTGACCTGAAACCATTCAGCAAATAGACTGTACCGTAGAGAGGTTACCTGAAACCATTCAGCAAATAGACGGTACCGTAGGGAGGTTACCTGAAACCATTCAGCAAATAGACTGTGCCGTAGAGAGGTGACCTGAAACCATTCAGTAAAGAGACGGTACCGTGAGAGGTTTCCTTAAAACATTCAGCAAATAGACTGTGCCGTAGAGAGTGACCTGAAACCATTCAGCAAATAGACGGTACCGTAGGGAGGTTACTTAAACCACATCAGCAAATAGACGGTACCGTAGAGAGGTTACCTGAAACCATCCAGAAAATAGACAGTACTGTAGGGAGGAGACCTGAAACCATCCAGCAAATAGACTGTACCGTAGAGAGGTTACCTGAAACCATTCAGCAAATAGACGGTACCGTAGGGAGGTTACCTGAAACCATTCAGTAAATAGACTGTGCCAGAGAGGTGACCTGAAACCATTCAGCAAATAGACTGTGCCGTAGAGAGGGACCTGAAACCATTCAGCAAATAGACGGTACCGTAGGGATGTTACCTGAAACCATCCAGCAAATAGACGGCTCTGTACCAATTTTGACCCTTAGGGGGCGCTATAGGCAACGTAGACCAGTTTTGGTCCTTTTACTCAATCCATGTAAATGATATTTGCAATGGAAACGTTCCACAGACCTTGCGGCTCACACCTCTCGGTATTCACAGACGTTTGCCTCCTCCGTTACACTTTTTGGGGTTCAGCTTTTGGGGCGACCTGCGCCGAGAGGCTTGCACCCCGTCATAACTGCTTAGAGCTCTAGTTAGGGTCCAAGCCCGGGGCTCATCAATACTGAAGTTTTCATTTTAAATAAAGAGGTCTGACAAAACTTAAGACACTTAAAATGAAAAGTTTAACCACCGTACCAAATCAACGCTCAAGTAGGTGTATTAAACAGGTAACCATGGCAACACTACAGCTGATTCAGGCTCTGTTAGCAGTTAACTGACGGATGAAATTAACCAACCAGGATGTTAGGGTTAGATAAGTGACACACACCAGTTACAGTCTATATACATACACGCCGCACGCACACACACACACACACACACACACACACACACACACACACACACACACACACACACACACATACATAATCGCTAAGATAAAGCGCGCACGCTCTCTTTAGTGGTTCTCAGTCATTTGTTATAGTGGGATTCTAGTAATAACTTCACTCTGGAAGAGTCCCTCCACAGTTAACACACACACACACACACACACACACACACACACACACACACACACACACACACACACACACACCTTTCTCAACCTCTCTCCACAAAGCAGCCGTGACAGAAATTGGGCAGCAGGTTAATAACTACTGCCCATCCTCACAGCGCCCAGGAGACACACACACACACACACACACACACACACACACACACACACACTGGAGTCACAGACAGCATGTCCGGGTACTGCAGATGATAAAGTGTTAGGTCTAGATTGAGTCTGTGTGTTAAGGATGTCCAGCTGTGCTCTATTTCCTCAGTGCTGTTAGATTAAGAAACACACACACACACACACACACACACACACACACACACACACACACACACACACACACACAGAAAATGCTTCATTTCTGGATTCTTGTTGGCTTTCCTCCATCTTTCCACCTCTTAGCATGTATAATATTTGATCCAGCATTCCAATGATTTTTAATGAATGATTGTAGTTCTACGCAGTACATATGACTACAAAAACAATTGAAATCACCCCCCGCCCTCCCTCCCTCCCACCCCCAACTGGGCTTTTTCAGATGTTGTCGCAACTCTGATGTTTTTGACGCTCTCCTTTAGACATTTTTGAAGTTTTTGTCACTTTTTTCGCCTTTTTTGTGATAGTTTTGTTGCCTTTCAACCCTAGATCAACCCTAACCCTTTCAACGCTAGATCAACCTAACCCTTTCAACTCTAGATCAACCTAACCCTTTCAACGCTAGATCAACCCTAACCCTTTCAACTCTAGGATCAACCCTAACCCTTCTTAACTCTAGGATCAACCCTAACCTTTTCAACGCTAAATCAAATCCCTAACCCTTTCAACGCCAGATCAACCCTAACCCTTTCAACTCTAGATTAACCCTAACCCTTTCAACGCTTGTAGATCAACCCTAACCCTTTCAACCTAGATCAACCTAACCCTTTCAACTCTAGATCAACCCTAACCCTTTTCTAATCTTAGATCTAACCCTTTCAGAACCTCAACTTAGATCATCCCTAACCCTTTCAACTCTAGATCAACCCTAACCCTTTCTAACCTAGATCAACCCTAACCTTTCAACTCTAGATCAACTCCTAACCCTTTCAACGCTAGATCAACCTAACCCTTTCAACTCTAGATCAACCCTAACCCTTTCAACGCCAGATCAACTCCTAACCCTTTCAACACTAGATCAACCCTAACCCTTTCAACTCTAGATCAAACCTAACCCTTTCAACGCTAGATCAACCCTAACCCTTTCAACACTGCCAGATCAACCTCAACTAACCCTTTCAACTCTAGATCAACCCTAACCTTTCAACTCTAGATCAACCCTAACCCTTCACAACGCCAGATCAACCCTAACCCTTTCAACACTAGATCAACCCTAACTAACCCTTTCAACTCTAGATCAACCTAACCCTTTCAACGCTAGATCAACCCTAACCCTTTCAACGCCAGATCAACCCTAACCCTTTCAACGCTAGATCAACCCTAACCCTTTCAACGCTAGATCAACCCTAACCCTTTCAACTCTAGATCAACCCTTTCAACGCTAGATCAACCCTAACCCTTTCAACTCTAGATCAACCCTAACCCTTTCAACGCTAGATCAACCCTAACCCTTTCAACACTAGATCAACCCTCTAACCCTTTCAACTCTAGATCAACCCTAACCCTTTCAACTCTAGATCAACCCTAACCCTTTCAACGCCAGATCAACCCTAACCCTTTCAACACTAGATCAACCCTAACCCTTTCAACTCTAGATCAACCTAACCCTTTCAACGCTAGATCAACCCTAACCCTTTCAAATCAGATCAACCTAACCCTTTCAACTAGATCAACCTAACCCTTTCAACGCTAGATCAACCCTAACCCTTTCAACGCCAGATCAACCCTAACCCTTTCAACTCTAGATCAACCCTAACCCTTTCAACGCTAGATCAACCCTAACCCTTTCAACACTAGATCAACCCTAACCCTTTCAACGCTAGATCAACCCTAACCCTTTCAACACTAGATCAACCCTAACCCTTTCAACGCTAGATCAACCCTAACCCTTTCAACGCTAGATCAACCCTAACCCTTTCAACTCTAGATCAACCCTAACCCTTTCAACTATATTAATGAGGGTTATTGACCATAAGTCCCAAAAAGTAGTGTAAAACTAGCGGTTGTAAGGTGGTGTTAGTGAAAACTAAAACTAAAAGTCTTAAAAAGGGAAGGTTTTTGAGCCGGGAGGACAACACAAGGGTTAAGATTATTTTTGGGGCATTTTAGGCCTTTATTGACTGGACTGCTGAAGAAATGAAAGGGAAGGGGGCAACATGCAGCAAATGGTCGGAGTCGAACCCTGGCCCGCTGCATCGAGGAGTAAATCTCCATATATGGGTGCTCGCTCTACCAACTGAGCTCCCCGGGCGCCCGGGGGAGGTGTTTTTGTTATTTTTAATTTTTTTTTTAAGGAGAATTATTTGATTCATGGGTCCGTGCCGGGAGTCGTAAAGCGGCTCAGTGTTGTGGGTAAACAGGTGAACACAGAGACCGCACGTCTTCCAGTCAGTGCTGCGCTGAGTAATGACGCACATTAGAGAGGAAAAAAACTACACAAGTACACACAAATACTGCAGTACTTCATACAGAGATGCAGTGGATACAGGATGCCTTCATGTGTTATTGATACACAAAACTTGAATAGTAATTTCCCACCAGAAAAAACAAAAGTCTGCAGGGATACATCTGGTGTTATTCTACATTTCTGTTATTGACAACAATTTCTATGAAAAGACTTGTCTTGGTCCGTCTCTCAAGACTGTGTGACTTCCTGTCTCTGTGTCTCAGCTCCAAGCCCATTGGCTCCTACGGAAGACGTATGTCTTAATATGATAAAATAGTTTTTTAAGCAAATGTTGGTCCAACAGGATGCGTTGATGCATGTGTCGGAGACTGTTACTCCCCGATGGGAGGAGAGGGGAGATTTGAGTCGCGCATGCGTCACTTTAGGACAAGTAGCCTCCGAGATGCTAACGAGAGACTTCTGTAATGTCTATACAGTAAAAATGGACCTACTTAACCAAGTTGGTTCACTGCTAGCTTAGCTACAAGTTAGCATCAAACACAACAAAGGCTGTCGGTTGAATGGTGTTTTGAGCTAACGTTAGCAACCAACCATAGCTAGCTAAAACGTTTTTGAAATGACTGCTAGCTTAGCTTCAAGCTAACAATAAAACACAACAAAGGCTGTCAGTTGAATGGCGTTTTGAACTAACGTTAGCAATAAATCATAGATAGCTAAAACGTTTTTGAAACGACTGCTAGCTTAGCTTCAAGCTAGCAATCAAACACAACAACGGCTGTCAGTTGAATGGCGTTTTGAGCTAACGTTAGCAATAAATCATAGATAGCTAAAACGTTTTTGAAACAACTGCTAGCTTAGCTACAAGCTAGCAATCAAACACAACAACGGCTGTCAGTTGAATGGCGTTTTGAGCTAACGTTAGCAATCAAACTATCATAGATAAACAATTTTAAAATGACTGCTAGCTTAGCTACAAGCTAGCAATCAAACACAACAACGGCTGTCAGTTGAATGGTGCTTTGAGCTAACGTTAGCAACCAATCATAGCTAGCTAAAACGTTTCTGAAATGATTCCCATGTTCTGTTATTGTTTGTAATGAGAAAACTTTATTATTTTTATTAGTAATTCGTTGAAGACACTCAGCTGCAAATTGTTGAAAGACAGAAGAGAAAACACCAGAAGGAATTAGAGGTTTTATTTGTCCTCTTTCATTGTGTGAAGGCATTCTGGAGACGGAGAGACAAATTGTTAACGTAGTGAGAGACAAAGGGGACGAGGAGACATGGATTGAGAGTCTGGGAGAGGGAAAGAAAGAGGGGGAAGTTGTGTGTGTGTGTGTGTGTGTGCGTGTGTGTGTGTGTGTGTGTGTGTGTGTGTGTGTGTGTGTGCGTGTGTGTGTGTGTGTGCGTGTGTGTGTGTGTGTGTGTGGGCGATGGAGGGGAAGATAAACGGCTCTTCTTTGGCGGTGAGGCTTCGATTGAAGCGGCGAATAAAGGCCGGCTTTCATCGGCCAATGGGCTGTTAGTGACACTGAGGAGCGAGCCAATCCGATTGGCCCGCAGCCTGAGAACACTTCCTGGGCCAGTTCACTGCACGCTCTGTCACCCCACTATGCTCCCTCCCTCCCTCCCTCCCTCCCTCCCTCCCTCCCTCCCTCATTGTCTCTCCATTAATTACTCTTCCTCTCTCTTTATCCTGAACATCTTTGTCTCTACTCTCTCCCTTGCTCCCTTGCAGCCTCTCTCCTCCTCTTTCTCCCTCTCCTCATCCCTCTATCTCTCCTCCCCCTCAATCTTGTCTTCTCTATTTCCTTATTTCCTTCTCCTCTGTCCTTATCTCCTCCTTATCTCCTCACATGTCTCACATGTTTCCTTCTTTCCACTTCTGTCCTCCTTTTCTCCTCTCCTTTCTTCCCCCCTTAGCCTCCTGTCTTCTACCTCTCCTTCTCTCCTCCCATATTTCTTTCTCTTTCCTCTCTTATTTCCCTCTCTTCTTTGCCCCTTCACTCCTTTTCCCTGCTTTTCTTTTGTTTAACTCCAACTTTCTTATCTTGTTTTTTTCTTTATTCTCTGGTTTTGATTCTTCTCCTTCTTTCATATCCTCTCTCTCTCTCTCTCCCCTGTTGTCTTACCCTTTATTTATTTAATGTCTTCTACCCTCGGATCTGTCTTCTCTTCCTCTCCTCTCCCTCCGTCTTTCTTGTCTCCTTTTCATCTCTCGTCTTGTCTTCACTTCATCTCTCCCATCCTCTTTCCTTTCCTTCCCTCCTGCCCACTCTCTCTCTCTCTCTCTCTCTCCCATCCTCTTTCCTTTCCTTCCCTCCTGCCCACTTCTCTCTCTCTCTCTCTCTCTCTCTCCCATCCTCTTTCTTTTCCTTCCCTCCTGCCCACTTTCTCTCTCTCTCTCTCTCTCCCATCCTCTTCCTTCTCCTTCCTCCTGCCCACTTCTCTCTCTCTCTCTCTCTCCATCCTCTTCCTCTTTCCTTCCCCTCCTGCCCACTCTCTCTCTCTCTCTCTCTCTCTCTCTCCCCATCCTCTTTCCTCTCTTTCTCTTCCTCCTGCCCATTCTCTCTCTCTCTCTCTCCCCATCCTCTTTCCTTTCCTTCCTCCTACCTTCTCTCTCTCTCCCTGTCCTCTTTCCTTTCTATCCCTCCCTCCCTCCCCCTCTCTTCCTCCTCCCTTTTGTCCCACCCTGCCAGAAGTGAGACGTCATCTTGTCGCGTATCAAAAACCCATTTCCCATGCAAACAGTTTGAGAAGAGTGCTCCACGGAAAGAGCTCGAGAACCAACGGGAACCCGGTAGAGATGGAGGGAGGAGGAAAGGGGGAAGGAAGAAAAAAAAAAGAGGAAATCATTTTGCTATGAAGTAGAAAAGAGAGAGGGAGCGTCGCTCGCTGCCTCAGAGATCGATTGCTTGCGGAGCCCCTGACAGGTGTAATTGTAAGGGCGTCATCTGTTCTTGTTTGCACAAAATACATATTTTTCCCTTCCTTTCTCTTTTCTTTCTTAGTCCCCCCCCCTCCCCCTCTCTCTCAGAAGCCACGGCGCGACTGTAGAGACGTGAGGCGGCGGCGCCCGTCACCGTCGCCTAATCTTCCCGCCATCATCCCATTCTTGCGCTTGCCACCGGACAAATCCCCTGTTATTTGAACAGATGGTCGGAAATCCATTCTGGTGATAAGTTGCCTCTAGTTAGCATTTAGATTACCTGCAAAAATGGAACAATTTACTACTCTGCCTCCCAGCATAACTTCCTCCCCTCTCCTCCTTTACATCCTTCGTTTTCTTCACCAACAAACCCCCTTCCCCCTCCCTCGACACCTGCCACCTTTGGGTGCCCCCCCTCCCTTCAACGCTATGTCATCTTTTGTGCTATGGCTTTGACTCGTTTTGTAACAAATTACCGCTAACTTTGACAAGTTTGTTACCGATTTGGGTGGGAAGGAGAGGGGGAGGGAGGGGGGGAGAGAGAGAGAGAGAGAGAGGAGGAGGGAGGGGATAATAGAGGAGAGATGAAAGGAGGGATTTAGGCAAAGGAAAGGAAAAGAAGAAACGAAAGGGAGGGAAAGGAAAGAGGAACGCTCGGGGAAGGAAGGGTATCAGGTGGCAGAATGAGAGGGAGGGATGGGAGAGCCGAGGGGAAGATAGAAAGATGGAGATGAAATGAGGGCTTCAGGCTGCTGGAGGAGGAACGGGGGGATGATGGAAGAATGAAAGGAAATTAAGAAGAGGGAACAAATAAGGAAACATTTTGGAAAGGAGATGTGATTATCTGGATAAGTGACGGGGAAGAGGAAATGAGAGGAGGGAAGGAAATAGGAAAGGGGGTGGAGAGAGAGAGAGAGAGAGAGAGAGAGAGAGGATGGAAAGACGGACGGATGGACAGAAAGACGGACGGACAGAAAGACGCGTACTGACAGACGGAAAGACAGACAGACAGAAAGACAGACAGACAGAAAGACAGACAGACGGACGGACGGACAGACTGACGCACGGCAAGAAAGAGACAGACAGACGGACAAACAGACGGACGGATGGATGGACGGACAGACGGACGGCAAGAAAGGAGATAAGTGTTTTAAAGAGCTAAGAGTTGGGAGGTAAAGGAAAGAAAGGTGACTGAAAGAAGGGAGAGGGGGAATGAAAGGAGGGAGAGGGGGAATGAAACGAGGAGAGGGGGAATGAAACGAGGGAGGAAGGAGGAGAAGAGCAGATAGACAAGGAGGAGGAAGTTAGAAGGATTTAATGCAAAGGGGATACGGAAAATGGGAGGATGGGGGAGAAATGGATAACAAGACGGAGGAATGGAAAGATTTTGGGAAAAGGAGAGGTCGCCCACACACACACACACACACACACACACACACACACACACACACACACACACTGTCTGACTCTATTATGCTGAAAGTTTCTAACTTTTCAAATCCTTTCTTAAAGCACTCGTACATTTAGCTACAAAAGGAAATGCGGCAAAACTTTGTCATGTGACCCGTCGTCATAGAGCCGAGGAATGTAACTAAGTACTTTCAGTACTTCCAGTTTTGTACTTCAGTCCAAATGTTGACGTACTTGTACTTTTCTTTTCGTAATACTTTCTACTTCTACTCCGCTACATTTCAGATGGAAATTCCTTTGAATGAGACAGAAAATATCTTTATTTTTAAAGAAATATGCAACAAAACGCTTCAATGTGTGTTTGTATTGAGCTTTAAGACCTTTTGCATTTACACACACACACACACACACACACACACACACACACACACACTCTGCAGCCTGTTAACCTGTGTCTATCGCTTTAAGGGGCAGATGCTGCGTGAGCACAATAATCCTCTGGAGGCTTTTAATGAAAATCTGGGAGGCTGAAAAAAAAGAAGAGATTTTCTCCACGAGGATCGATGCAGTTTCACATTATTAATACATTAATCTACGCTTCCAGAGATGCCCGATGATGATGATGATGATGATGATGATTCCCAGACTGCCCTGCATCTGCTAAAAAAGTGCATACCTAGTTGTCCTGCGGCACGGGGCTGCGGGGGGGTCAGAGATCCATCACGGCTGCTGCACGGGTCCCTTATGAAGGTCTCTGACCTCAGATGTCACTGATACACACACACCACACACACACACACACACACACACACACACACGCACACAGACATGCATGCACGCACACATGCATGCACGCACGCACACATGCATGCACACACGCACACATGCATGCACACACGCACACACACACACACGCACACACACACCCCCTCCTCCACCTCCAGAGGCGGCCACGTGGCTGCTTTTATCGTGTTTCCTGTTTCTCACCGCTGCCCCACAATCCTTCAGTCTTCCCACAACAGGAAATTAAAGGAGCGTCCCAGGCGCCTCGAGCGCCCTGGACTTCTTGTTTGATTTGTGCGAGGCGATATCGCTAATGAAAATCAGCGCGGCGGCGGACAACGGGGCCTGCGCTGATAGAGGAGCGACTTGTTCACCACACAACAGCCGGCGTTTCTCCCAACAAGTGAATGCTGTAATCGCTCAGGGGGTTAAGGGAGGGAGGGTAAGAGAGGCCGAGCACGGTCCCCCTCTCTCTGATGGATGCAGGGTTACACACAGACCGTCAGGTGTGAATACGAGTCGGTTCCACATGAGCTCGAAGACGCATCGAGATGCTGCCGACTGTATTTCTGCTGTTTTTGTCTTCTTCACTTCCTTTTCTACAAGTTTTCTTTGGTTTCTATGTTTCTTGCCTCTCCTTCTCCATTTATCTCCCTCCCTTTCCCTTCCTATTCTTTTCTTTTTTTTAACCCTCCTGGTGTCTTCAGGGTCAAATTTGACCCTTTTTGAAAAGTTTCTATATCAGAAATTTGGGTTTCTGTCCAACAAATTGTCCAAAAGGTAACGGGACGGTTCCTAACGACGCTCCTCACACGTTACATTCATCATCAGGTCACTACTTTCATTGAATTTGGGTGTTTTTTTGTCAATTTTATAGCATTTGGAAAAAAATAATTGATAAAAGAACTTGTGTGAGGAAAAAAATAAAATAAAATGTCAAAAATAGACAAATGTCAATAATGTTGACTAAAATGTAAAAATAAATGCAATAAAATCAAAACAAAGTGACAAAAATGTCTCAAAAAGTGAGAAATGTAAAAAAAAAAAAAATTGCTTTAACAATTTTGGGGAAAAAAAACAAAATAAGTTCAAAAGGCGCGGAAAAAGTCGACATATGTTGAAAAAGTGACACAAACATCGGCGGAAAGACACAAAAGGGTCGAAAAAGACGCCCTAAACGTTGATAAAAGGTTTTTTATTTGAAATTTTGACTCAGAAAAACCAAAATTTGACCCAAAATGACGACACGAGGGTTAATTCTTATTCTTTGTTTCACCTCCACCTCTCCCTCCATCTTTTCTCCACCTCTCCCTCCATCTTTTCTCCACCTCTCCCTCCATCTTTTCTCCACCTCTCCCTCCATCTTTTCTCCACCTCTCCTCCATCTTTTCTCCTCCACCTCTCCCTCCATCTTCTTCTCCAGCTTTGCTGCTTTTTTCTTCACCTTTCGCCATTTTATTCACTTCCTCCACATGTCGCTCTCTTCTCTCGTGTCTCGTCTTCCTCTCCTCCTTTTCCTCTGTCTCATTTCCTATGTCCTCTTCTCTCCTCCTCTTCCTCTCCTATCTTCCCCTTTTTTCTTGCATGTCTTCTACCCTGATCTGTCTCTCTTCCTCTCCTCTCTCCCCGTCTCTCATCTTGTCTCCTTTTCTTCCTCTGCCTTTGTCTTTCACTTCATCTCTCCCCCATCCTCTTTCCTTCTTCCTGCCCACTTCTCTCTCTCTCTCCCCTCTCTCTCTTTCCTCTTTCCTTTCCTTCCTTCCTGCCCACTTCTCTCCCTCTCTCTCTCTCTCTCTCCTGTCCTCTTTCCTTACCTCCTACCCACTCTCTCTCCATCCTCTTTCCTTTCTTCCTCTTCCTTTCCCTCCTAACCACTCTCTCTCTCTCTCTCTCTGTCCTCTTTCCTTTCCTTCCCTCCTAACCACTCTCTCTCTCTCTCTCTCTCTCTCTCTGTCCTCTTTCCTTTCCTTCCCTCCTACCCACTTCTCTCTCTCCCATCCTCTTTCCTTTCCTTCCCTCCCCAACTTCTCTCTCTCTCTCTCTCTCTCTGTCCTCTTTCCTTTCCTTCCCTCCTACCCACTCTCTCCCATCCTTTCCTTTCCTTCCCTCCTGCCCACTTCTCTCTCTCTTTCTCATCTTTTTCTCCAGATTTGCACTCTTTTTTTCCCCCTCTTCACCTTTTGCCATTTTTTATTCATTTCCTCCACATCTCGTCTCTTCTCTCGTGTCTTGTCGTCTTCCTCCTCCTCATCATTTCCTGTGTCCTCTTCTCTCTGCTGTCCTTTTCTGCAGTCCCGGTTGTCTTCCCTCTTTCCTCAGTCTATCTCTCTCACTTACTCAAACCCTCTCTTGCTTTTTAATTTCTGTTGTCCTTTAAAATCTCTTTCTTCCCTTCCTTTCATGTTCCTCCACTTTGTACTTTACTCTGTTATTTCAGTTTTTCCTGCACACTTTTACTGTCCCTCTCTCTCCATCCGTCTTCTGTCTGTTTTTCATTTCTACCCTCGTCAACCTCAGTCTCTCTCTCCCTCTCGTCCTCCGTCTCCTCTCCTTTCCTCTCCACTCCCTCTCTTATTATTTCTGCCAGTATTTAGTGAGCTGCATTCAGACAAGGTCATGGAGCAATTTGTGTATATATGTCTGTGTGTGGCCGCCTCTCTGCGTCGTCTCATCCAGGCACTCAGCCAACAGAGAACGTCTTGATCCTGCACTTAGGTGTGTGTGTGTGTGTGTGTGTGTGTGTGTGTGTGTGTGTGTGTGTGTGTGTGTGTGTGTGTGTGTGTGTGCGTGCGGCATTTGTTTGGTGGTTGTACAGAGAACAGTATGATATGTAATGCTCTAATGGCTGACAGAGGGAGATATATAGTGACTTTCAGCATAGCAAATCTTTATATCTGTCCTGCTGAAATGATGTGTGTGTGTGTGTGTGTGTGTGTGTGTGTGTGTGTGTGTCACTCATTCCCTTCTGCCTATATAACAGACATATAGGTTATATTTATAAGAAATTAGGCAAGAGTTTTGGAAAACAGTTAACTTTAGCCACCAAAACAAGGTAACTTCTCCAGGACATGAACACCTGTTTCCTGGAGAAAGTCTTGTGTTTTCTCCTTAACTTCTCCAGGACATGAACACCTGTTTCCTGGTGAAAGTCTGGTGTTTTTCTCCTTAACTTCTCCAGGACATGAACACCTGTTTCCTGGTGAAAGTCTTGTGTTTTCTCCTTAACTTCTCCAGGACATGAACACCTGTTTCCTGGTGAAAGTCTTGTGTTTTCTCCTTAACTTCTCCAGGACATGAACACCTGTTTCCTGGTGAAAGTCTTGTGTTTTCTCCTTAACTTCTCCAGGACATGAACACCTGTTTCCTGGTGAAAGTCTTGTGTTTTCTCCTTAACTTCTCCAGGACATGAACACCTGTTTCCTGGTGAAAGTCTTGTGTTTTCTCCTTGGACACCTACTATCCATCAGGTTGTGACATCATTAACAGCTGTAGAGCCATAGAGTCGTACAGCGAGAGTTCTTCACATGTATGAAATGCAACGTGTTGCATTTTGGGATTGTATTGCAGAAAGCAGCCTACATGCTCTTCCCGTCTCTTGTTTTTACATCTCAATCCTCCCTGTGTATGTCCCCTTGGTTCTTTACTCTTAATTCAGTTTGTCTTGCACACCTTTACTGTCCCGCTCTCTTCATCAGTCTTCATTTCCACCCTCGTCTACCTCGGTCTACAACAATCATCCTTTATATGTATAAAATGCAACTGGTTGCATTGCAGAAAGCAGCCTCCGTGCCGTTATTTTTGATCCCATTGTGTGACTGTTTGAGGGCACTTTAAAGTGCACGAGTATTTTCGGACACAGCCATACTGTGTCCCCATTGGACCGAGCCAGGTTAGTCTTTATGCTAAGCTAGGCTAACCACATCCTGGCTCCAGCTCCGCACCAACCACCCAGACGTGATCTGTCTCAAACCCTTTACAAACCGTAGTTTGATAATACATTTTGCATTATTCTTTGCAAACCTTCAGCTATGCTTTCTGTCTGTCTCTCTCTCTCTTCTGCTTCCAGTTAATGGCGCCGCCCACACTGGTGTCTCTCTCTCTCTCTTTAATTTGACCAGAATATTTTGCTTTAATGCATTTAAATAAAGCCAGCAGCGTTATTCAAAACCGCAGCTTATCAATGTTTCTCTCTTTGCAAAGCAGCCCATAAATATTAATGCCGATCGCCACGCTTCCTCGATGCGCCTCTGCATCGCCGTCTTCATGCATAGACCTGCGTGTGTGTGTCTGTGTGTGTGTGTGTGTGTGTGTGTGTGTGTGTCTCTCTCCGTCCATCTGGCTGTGTATTTTGTTTAAGAATGTGTGTTTATGTATTGTCTGTTTGATAGTGTATGCAGGCGATTTGCAGTTTGACTGAGAATTTCACTTCACTTCATTTCTGTCATTTGTTTGTGTGTGTGTGTGTGTGTGTGTGTGTGTGTGTGTGTGTGTGTGTGTGTGTGTGTGTGTGTGTAAGAATGAGGGGAAAAAGCAGCTAAATGGCCATGCAGTTATTATTTTCAGGAATAATTGCCCTGCATGTGGTCCGATTCTCAGACTCACAACACAAACACAGACACAAAGGCTAAAAGTGAGCACACACACACACACACACACACACACACACACACACACACACACACACACTCCATGTACTCGCTATATGCAGATACATTTGAAATGCATCTTAATCTTCCCCCAAAACCCAGAGTGAACAACTCAGATCTGACAAAACAAGAAGCTTTTGAAAAATGTGTTTTTGTCTCCTATTAAACTAAAATATCAGCGGCAGCTGTTGTGAAAACAGGACAAAGTATACAACTGTTTTTTTTAATTAAATCTGATATATTTCAGAACAAATGTCATAAAAAATACAGATAACGGAACATTTGAATGGACGGAGAGAAACTTAAATATTCGGAAAGAGAGGAAACGTGAAAGAGAGACGTAAAGAGGAAGTGATGAGACAGGGGAAGAGAGGGAGGGAGGAAGAAGAGGAAGAGGAGGAGGGGTGTTTGGTGTTTTTCTGCCCCACAACATCTCCTTCCAGGCAGCGGCGATGGTTATTTTAAGGGTGAAGGTTAGGGTTTGCTGCCTTGAAGGCGACACTGGGGGCCAAAACACAACATGGAGCAAGAGGAGGTGTAGAAGGAGACGGTGATGTAGGCAGCTGTTGTTCTTCTGGAAGCTGATGGAAATTAACACACACACTTTCATGTTTCACACACACTTTCATGTTTCACACACACTTGAGTGTGTTGTGCGCATGATGGCGACATGTGTACGAGCAGGTACATCCGGCCAAATTTCCCGGCGGCACCAGAGCAATCCTAGAAATGAAACGTCGTCGATATAGACGATATATGAAGGGCAACAATGGTAGCGAGTAGTATGAAAGGCCTAAAATCTGGAGGCAGGTTGTGGGGGTGGGGGGACTTTCCCAGGAGACTGGTTAATGTCCCGCCGTGTCCCTGAAACCCGCCATCTTGCCTACACATGATAAGCAACTTTCCCTCAGAGCAAAGGTATTCGCAGGTATTCGTCATCGAGGGTGGCAGGAAGCTATTCCCGTTGCTAGGTAACGACATGCTGTCATCTCGTTGATTGCGCTTCCGTAAGGTCAACGGCACCTGGGTCAAAGTTGAAATAATTTTAACTTTGAGCGCAGTGCGAAGCGGCGAATCCGAGCAACGCCAGCGGGTAGTAGGGCTGTTTTTTTTAATTTATTTAACTTTTCCCACTTGTTTCTTAAGTTCAATAATTGCACCATCGTTCCAGAAGTCAACGAGTAATCGTGTTAAATTATCGTGAATTCAACATACTGATCAAAATAATTGTGACTATTTTTTCCCATAATCCAGCAGCCCTTCCATGCTGTCTTCTTCTTGCTGCTGTTACTGCTGCTGGAAATTTGAATTTCATCCCAAAAGGATTAATAAAGAGACGCAAGAAGAAGACAACATAGAAGGGCTGCTGGATTATGGAAAAATATAATCACAACGAGTAATCGTTAAATTATCGTGATTTCAACATATTGACCAAAATAATTGGGACTATATTTTTCTTTATTAATCCTTTTGGGATGAAATTCAAATTTCCAGCAGCAACACAGCAAGAAGAAAGCATAGAAGGGCTGCTGGATTATGGGAAAAATATAGTCCCAATTATTTTGGTCAATATGTTGAAATCACGATAATTTAACACGATTACTCGTGATTAGATTTTTCCCATAATTCAGCAGCCCTTCTATGCTGTCTTCTTGCTGAAAACTTGAATTTCCTTGCGGGAGTCATCCCAAAGGATTAATAAAGAGACGCCACGTCTAATAACGTCAACACGTGACTCCAAGAGTCCCAAAGCGACACCAAAGAGCACGAGATGACATTCAGCCAGTCGGATTTCGGGCTTGAACGCTACGCAGAGTGTGTCTTGCACAGAAAAGCCTACATTGTAAGTTATTAGACTTCCACAGCCCTTATTAAAAATGTACTAGTATGTCATTACAGGCCTTATACTCAACAAACACAGGAAGCAGTAATGCTGCGGTGAACATTATTTGTATTTATTGAGTATTATAGTTGATTTCTGCACGTTCCCAGTGTGTGTTGTCCCATTCAGGCACATTAACACATTATTAAACATTAAGTTCATTTTTGGCAGCTGTTTAATCTTTTTTTCCTGCTGCTGTCGCTCCGTTTCTGACTCGGCTCGGCTGTAAAGGACCTTGACAGTCATTGGTTTTAGGACTCCACGCTGGTTTTTCCTCCACAACTGTATTAGTCCTTTATGTGTAATGAAATTCACACATATACTAAAGGCATGATTAGCATATATATTGTATTGACACAGTGGCAATATATCTCTCTCTCTCTCTTTCTTTATCTAGCTATCCGTCTTTTCCTCTCCATACACCTTCTCTCTCTTTCATTGTGTGTGTGTCCCCCCGTCTGTGTTTGTGTTGCACTTTGAAGTTCAGCCGCGGTTTTCTGTAATTTTTATCTGCAGAACACGCGGCCGTCACATTGCTGCGATTATTTACAGTAAGGTGGCGGGCGGGGGACAAACATTGCCACAGACAGCTTACCCCCCCCTTCTCCTCCTCCCCATTTTACATTTCCCCAGCTCAACTGAGCCTCTTGTTTCTGTTATTTACTCATTTACAGTGAGGCTGTGTTCCATGTGCACTGTCCACTTCCTGCCGTAACGCCGCCCACTTCCTGCCATAACGCCCACTTCCTGCCGTAATGCCCACTTCCTGCCGTAATGCCCACTTCCTGCTGTAATGTCCACTTCCTGCCGTAACGCCCACTTCCTGCTGTAACGCTCACTTCCTGCCGTAACGCCCACTTCCTGCCGTAACGCTCACTTCCTTTCATA
>JABXJD010000154.1:1385000-1400000 GCA_013375575.1 Percina caprodes | reverse complement strand
ATTGCAGGAAACTTTCAATTTTGCTCAAAAGTGGAGATCTGAAAAACAGAGAGACAAAAAACGTCAAACATCTGGGAAAAATGTCAAAACGGGCCAAAAGCGTCGGCAAAAGTGACAAAAAAATTCCGAGGAAGCGACAAAACGTTAAAAAAGAAAAGCTACAAAAACTAGGCGGGCAAAAAAAAATAAAAAATCTGAAAAAGGGACGAAAATGTCAAATTTTTGTCACTTTTTGATTCGAGGGGCCAGAAAATGTCGTTAAAAGTGCCAAAAACATCGGGAAAAACGTCAGAAAACAAGTGTGGGGAAAGTGACAAACTCCAGAAAAAGCGACAAAACATTGAAAACGCTACACATGCTAGGTTGGCAAAATTTTAATTATGTGGGAAGCGGCAGAAGCTATGAGGGGCCAAATGGGCCAAAAAACATTGGAAAAAGTGGCAAAAACATGAGAAAACAAATTATGGAAAAAGTGGTAAAAACATGAGAAAACAAATTATGGAAAAAGTGGCAAAAACTTCTGAAAAAGTGGCAAAAACTAGGTTGGCAAAAATGTTAATGTTAATATGCAACGGCAGAATCTACAAGGCCAAAAACATTAAAGTGGCAAAACCATTGGGAAAAATGCCAGAAAATGGGGCCAAATGGGCCAAAAACATTAAAGTGGCAACAAAATTGGGAAAAATGCCAGAAAACATGCCAGAAAATGTGTGAAAAGTGGCAAAAACCCTGCCCTGAGGCAGACTCAGATATCTACATTGAATGTCTATTGTTAGAAAAACACACCCATAATAAAAGGTATGAAACATGAGGTGTGAAATAATGAAAATGTGCAGGATTTACACTCTAATTACGGTTAATATATTCTAATATTTGGCGTATTCTTTCCACTGTGTCTATCAGACTTTCTCTCTGCGTCGGTTGTCTCTCTCCGCGCTGCAAATCAGATATGACAGGAAATATTGTCCTTGTAATGGAGGCACTCTGCCTCCGTGTCTGCCACACACACACACCACACACACACACACACACACACACACACACGCACACACACGGCTCTGTATCGACAGTAAAGTGCACCCCTGTGCACGCACACGGATCGCAGACTTGAACCAATTCATGTTGAATTATTTTGGCTCCCCCTGTCTGCGTTGTACATCTGATCATCAGTTTAACTGGTTAACTGCCAGTCTGCTCAGTAAACTGCTATTTTATAACAAAATTTAACCCTCCTGTCGTCCTCGGGGCAAATCTGACCCCTTTAAAAAATGTCTAAATCTGGAATATGACTTTATTTTTAACCAAATTAGCATAAACATGGATTGGATTCCTTACAACTGATCACTTTCATTCCTCTGATCTTAACTAATAGTCAAAATAATCCATAATTTCTGCTTTTTTGACTCAAATATTAGGTCTAATTCTATATAAATGAAAGAATTCCAAAAAGTAGTGTAAAACTAGTAAGGTGGCGGTAGTGGAAACTAAAAAAAAGTCTGAAAAAGGGATGAAAATGTCAAATTTTTGTCGCTTTTTGACTCGGGAGGACAACACAAGGGTAAAAAAAATACAACGGTGTCATGTTACCGCCATCAATCCATTTTTTTTCGCCTACTCATTTAGAGATCTGCTTAAAAAGCAATTTATCTGCTCATACCAACATATAATTGGCATTCAATTAGCAGTAAAATGGCAGATAATTACCCACCAATCATGGCCACTACAGTTACTTCAGAGTCATGTTATCCCTTTTTCCTAAAGTGGACCTTTATCCTCTTCACATCATCAATGAGTCCGAGGAACCTGCACCTGTAACCTGAGGATTTCATAGCGGAACAAAGTGAGTAACGTCTTATTTTAACCACAGCCGCCATCTTTTTCCATATAGGAAAACGGGCGACTGACCTGGGATCTGAATTATGAGGATAATAATACTTCAATAATAATTTATGGAGGGCCTTCTTCAGGTTGGGAGTGAGTCCTTACCCCAAGTGAAGGAGGTTAAATACCTTGGGGTCTTGTTCGCGAGTGGGGGGACCATGGAGTGTGATTTGGGGGATTACATTCGCACCGTTGTGACAAAAAGAGCTGGACCAGAGCCCTGAGCGGTTTGGGGGGTATGGTGCCTTCATACTTTGGTCCGTACCTGGGACTTGACAACCCTCCGGATCCCAACCCAGCTCCCTACGGACTGAGCTACTGCCCCCATATACCATGTAGGTGGTATTGAGTGTCTCTCTTCTCGGGAAGGTTGTCTTCTCCCGGCTTCACCAGTTATGGTGCTGCCACAGTATCTCTTTGGGTGGATAATTATGTTGGATAGCATCCAAAGTGGAAGCCGCAGTCCTCTAAACCACTAACGGGCCGGATTGAATCCTTCTTAGCTGAATAGTTGATTGTGTGTTCTGAGTTACAGTGTTAGTCTTCTCTGGTTCATAATTGTAATTAGAGGTTGTACCAGAATAGGTTTATGTGGTTTAATTTTCAGAAAACACCATATATTTTTGTTGTACTACACATTGCTGCTGCAGCTCCTCTTTTCACCCTGTGTGTTGAGCTCTCTGTTTTAGCTCCAGAGTGAGACATCTCACTTCTGTTCCATCTTTTGTTGGGAGTCGCACATGCTCAGTAGCTAGGTAAGGACTACTAGCCAGTCAGAAGCAGAGTATGAGGTCCCTGACAGTACCTAGGTAAGGACTACTAGCCAGTCAGAAGCAGAGTATGACGGCCCTGACAGTACCTAGGTAAGGACTACTAGCCAGTCAGAAGCAGAGTGTGACGGCGTGACCTGACAGTACCTAGGTAAGGACTACTAGCCAGTCAGAAGCAGAGTATGAGGGCCCTGACAGTACCTAGGTAAGGACTACTAGCCAGTCAGAAGCAGAGTATGAGGGCCCTGACAGTACTTAGGTAAGGACTACTAGCCAGTCAGAAGCAGAGTATGAGGGCCCTGACAGTACCTAGGTAAGGACTACTAGCCAGTCAGAAGCAGAGCATGAGGGCCCTGACAGTACCTAGGTAAGGACTACTAGCCAGTCAGGAGCAGAGTATGAGGGCGTGACCTGACAGTACCTAGGTGAGGACTACTAGCCAGTCAGAAGCAGAGTATGAGGGCCCTGACAGTACCTAGGTAAGGACTACTAGCCAGTCAGGAGCAGAGTATGAGGGCGTGACCTGACAGTACCTAGGTGAGGACTACTAGCCAGTCAGGAGCAGAGTATGAGTATTTTTTTCACTTTGTAACCCTATAACCGGCACAAAAAGATATACACAATAAAGGAAAGGGAAACCCAACAAGTATAATATGAGCTTCTCAGTCTTGTGGGTGGATCGTTATGTTGGAACAAATCCATCTTCTGGCTTCCAGCTGCAGTTTAACCCCGACGGAGACATTTTATTTTTTATTATTTTCGACTTTTGTGCCGAATGAAACTTCCTCTCCGCGTCTCTCTGAGGATTTGTACGCTTCTAAAACGTCTCTATTCCCCACCCCCCCAAAATCACTGTTTTCAAAAGCCAACTCGACAAAGGAAAGTCACCTCCACCCCCCGTACCCCCCCCCACCCCCTCCACCTCCACCCCCCTTCGCTCTTCTCCCAAAATAACACGCTACCACTTTTTCTTTGTGTCTTTTAAACCACGTTTTAGCTTCGCCCTTCAACTTGGACTTCAATCCCGCTCAGATGTCGTCTGCCTCCATGTTTTGCCCCCCCCCCGAAAACTTCAGTCCAAGATTTATTCCCTTATTTTTTTAAGTTGACGTCTGGATGGAGACGGATGTTTTTCACTTCTCCTTGACTCCGAAGGATGAGGGAGGGAGGGAGGGAGGGAGGGAGGGAGGGAGGGAGGGAGGGAGGGAGGGAGATGGAGAGGATAAAAAACGGCAAATAACAGCCCCAGCGAGGAGACTTCCTCGTCTCACCGGGTTTCCTTTAGGGTTATTTCTTTAGCAGTGGGGGCAGGTCTGTCCGAACAGACGCCCTACCTCCTCTATTGCCCCTACTGCCCCTACCGCCCTACTGACCCTACTGACCCTACTGATCCTACCACCCCTACTGCCCCTACCACCCCTACTGATCCTACCACCCCTACTGCCCCTACCGCCCTACCGCCCCTACCGCCCTACTGACCCTACCACCCCTACTGCCCCTACCGCCCTACCGCCCTACTGACCCTACCACCCCTACTGCCCCTACCGCCCCTACTGCCCCTACTGACCCTACCACCTCTACTGCCCCTACTGCCCCTACTGCCCCTACCGCCCCTACTGACCCTACCGACCCTACTGACCCTACCGCCCCTACCGCCCTACCACCCCTACTGATCCTACCACCCCTACTGCCCCTACCACCCCTACTGCCTCTACCACCTCTACTGCCCCTACTGCCCCTACCGCCCCTACTGCCCCTACCGCCCCTACTGCCCCTACCACCCCTACTGACCCTACCACCCCTACTGCCCCTACCGCCCCTACTGCCCCTTCCACCCCTACTGCCTCTACCACCTCTACTGCCCCTACCGCCCCTACTGCCCCTACCGCCCTACTGCCCCTACCGCCCTACCACCTCTACTGACCCTACTGCCCCTACCACCCCTACTGACCCTACCGCCTCTACTGCCCCTACTGCCCCTACTGACCCTACCACCTCTACTGACCCTACTTCCCTACCACCCCTACTGCCCCTACCACCCCTACTGCCCCTTCCGCCCTACAACCCTACTGCCCCTACTGCCCCTTCCGCCCTACAACCCTACCGCCCCTACTGTCCCTACCACGCCTACCACCTCTACCGCCCTACTGCCCCTACCACCCCTACTGACCCTACCACCCCTACTGCCCCTACCGCCCCTACTGCCCCTACTGCCCCTACCGCCCCTACTGCCCCTACCGCCCCTACTGCCCCTACCACCCCTACTGACCCTACCGCCCCTACTGCCCCTACCGCCCCTACTGCCCCTACCACCCCTACTGACCCTACTGACCCTACCTCCCCTACTGCCCCTACCGCTCCTACCAGCCCTACTACCCCTACTGCCCCTACCAGCCCTACTACCCCTACCGCTCCTAAGTTACTTTTACTCTGAGTACATTTTAAATGAGCTCCTTTTCCGTAGATTTTAACTTGTACTACAACAGTTCATCAAAGTAATAGTACTTTTACTTAAGTAGAATAATTAATTGTACTCTTCCCACCTCGAGGGGGGGGGGGCAGAGAAAGAAAGGTGAAGATGCGATACTATTTTCTCATTTGCATAACAGACGGGGTCTTTCCCACGTTTTCCTCCAATCACAGCGCTGCGTAAATGCCTCTGATTGGCTGAGATGTGAAGGGCAGAACGACCGCAGGCGACACCTCTGACTTATTACTGAGGAGCATCAGGCACACACACACACACACACACACACACACACATGCACACACACACACATGCACACACACACATGCACACACACACACATGCACACACACACACACACAGAGACACACACACACACACACAGAAACACACACACACACATGCACACACACACACATGCACACACACACACACAGAGACACACACACACACAGACACACACACACACTCGCACACACACTCGCACACACACACACTCGCACACACACTCACACACACACACACACACACACACACACACACACACACACACTCGCACACACACTCGCGCACACACAGACACACACGCACACACACGCACACACTCGCACACACACGCACACACTCGCGCACACACACACACTTGCACACACTCGCACACACACACACACATATGGAGACAGACAGAGAGAGAAATGCACACACGCACACTCACACACACAGACACACACACACACACACACACACACACACACACACACACAGTCTCTCACACGCACGCGCACACTCACGCACACTCTCACACGCACGCACGCGCACACTCACACACACACACGCACACACTCGCACACACACACTTGCACACACTCGCACACACACACACTCTCTCACACACGCACACACTCACACTCGCACACACACACTTGCACACACTCGCACACTCACACACATGCACACATGCACACACACACACACACATAAACACACACACACAAACATATACACACAAACACACACACACACTCTCAGATGCTTATTAACACAGATGTGAATGGAGACGGACAGAGAGAGAAACAGACTGACGTTAAAGCAGCGGCGGTCCGCTCTCTGCTGCATCTTCTGCATCTTCTGCATCTTCTGCATCTTCTGCATCTTCTGTAGCTTCAAATGAAATCTTTTATATGTTTTTGCAGAGCATTTTCCAAAATAAGATGTCTTCCCTTCCTTCCAGATAACATCTCACATCTAACGTTAACCCTCGTGTTGTCTTCCCGTCAAAATTGAAAATCAACACTTTTTATTGACGTTTTTACGTTTTTGTCCCTTTTTTCTGTTTCTCTGGGTTTTTTTACACTACGTAACACTAACTTATTTAGTTTTAGTTATTTTGGGAATTTATCTCAATGTTTGAGTTAGAAAAGGTGAAATTAGGAATTATTTAGACTAAAATTCAGGGCTGTAGTACTCGAGTCCGGTCTTGGACTCGGGTCTTGGACTTGAGACGGTCTCGGACTTGTCTCTGCCTCGCTAGTATTTGTCTCAAGACTAATAGTTAAGATCAGAGGAATGAAAGTGATCAGTTGTATTTGCAAAGAGCGTTGGAAGGAATCCATTTTTGTGGTAATTTGGTTAAAAAGAAACTCAAATTTCAGATATAGACATTTTTTAAAGGGGGTCAGATTTGACCCGAGGACACCAGGAGGACACCAGGAGGGGTAATTAACCTTTTGCAGCTCTACATGAGAAGTACACTCTAAGAAATAAATCCATAAAATGAGTTCTGGCACCTCATTAATTGTGGGAATGCTGTTCCACAGCATTCCCACTATTGTTATTCGGTTCTTTATTTATTCTTCCTTATTCCGTACGTTTTTTGGCTCTCTCTATCTTCTGCATACTTTTAGCTATTTATACCGTTCAACTTTTACAATCTTCAGCTCTTTCAGCAGATGATGGGACTTCTTCTACTATTTTTCTACTATTTATACTTTTTCAAATATTAAGCTTTTAAACAATTTTTTTTAACATTAAAGTCAATGAGAGCAAGCTTCAAATCCTTCAAATCTTCTTCTGCTCCCAAAATTTTCAGCGCCTTCATACTTTGACCTACAGACGTGGTTCAAACTTTAAAACTTTCACAAAATATTCAGCTATCCGGATATGGCTTTTCAGATTGATATATTTTACAGTTTTTGTGAAAAAGCAGTTTAAGTATAGTGAACATTTTAGGATTTTTCTGCGTTTATAATGAGTGTGTATTGCGTGCAGTAGAGTGAGGAGTGATGTCACTAGAGTGAAACACTTTGAAAAAATAATCTTACTCTGTTCTCTATAACTTGCTCCCACACCAACAATTCTAACTTGTCATGGACAATTTATACATCAAAACGTAGGTATTCTTGTCTAGTTTCAGCCAATGTGCTCATTTCTGCGATATGAATTATACTTTTCGCTCAGCGAGCTTTCAAAGGACAAGAGTTCAGGATCTTTCTCCATTCACTGCCATGTTAAACATCGTCCACATTTCTGAGCAAAACGCAGAGCGAAGGACTTTTAAATCGCTGATACGCCCACATTTATAAGTTTATCAACATGAATTTTATATCAATACGTTCACAAAGGCCTTCTGGTGCTCATGAGGAGGTTATTCTATTGATATCACGTATTCCTTTATCGCAATGACCATTTGTTTGAGAGGTTGTTCAGTGTCTGAGGAGCTGCGGTTCCTAACAGGTGAAGCAGCTGCATCGTTAACAGATCAAAGAGATGACACCACAGAGATCAAAGGCTTCCTAGCTGTGTTTACAAACATGGCCACTGATAGTTGGTATCCATTAGCAACCATTTCAGTCTCAGTCAATTGCTTTGCTCTTGTCTCCACAACTCATTTTAAAACAGACAGAGTGAAAAAAGAAATTTGAGCTGTGTGTGTGTGTCTGTGTGTGTGTGTCTGTGTGTGTGTGTCTGTGTATGTTTGTGTGTGTGTGTTTGTTTGTGTCTGTGTGTGTGTGTGTGTGTCTGTCTGTCTGTCTGTGTCTGTGTGTGTGTGTATGTTTGTATGTGTCTGTGTGTGTGTCTGTTTGTGTCTCCCTGTGTGTGTGTGTGTGTGTGTGTGTGTGTGTGTGTGTGTGTGTGTGTGTGCACACGCACACGCAGACAGACAGATAGAGACATACACAGATAAATTATATATTACCCTGTATAGTTTGTAAAGAAGACATTTCAGTGGTGGTGCAGTGGTTATATCACATGCCCTTCATGCCAGAGACCCGGGTTCAATTCCCACAATGGCATCCCATCACCTAGTGTTAAAAAGGCTTTTAACCCTGTTATGATTATTTATTATTCGTACGTTTTTTAATTGTCCGTATCTTCTGCAGACTTTCAGTTATTAAAACCATTCAACTTTTAAAATCTAGCTCTAGCTCCTTATGGTGTAGTGGTGTTATTCAACTTAACTACAACCAGTTCTACTTTTTTCAACTATTTTTACTACTTAAGCTTCTTCATACTGATTTAAGCTATTCATACAGTTTAGCTTTAGCATTTCAGCATTTTTCAACTATTCTCACCACTTCAACATCTTCTTACTGATTTAAGCTATTTCTCCAGTTTAGCTTTAGCATTTCAAGTTTTTTCTTTTTTCTTTTTTTTTTTACATTTTTTCACCTTTTTTACAGTAGTGGTGTTATTCAACTTAATTAAAACCAGTTCTACTTTTTTCAACTATTTTTACTACTTAAGCATCTTCTTACTGATTTAAGCTATTTATACAGTTTAGCTTTAGCATTTAAGCTATTCAGCAATTTAACTATTCTCACTACTTCCACATCTTCTTACTGATTTAAGCTATTTATCCAGTTTAGCTTTAGCATTTAAATTTTTTTTAATTATTCCACCTTTTTACACTAATGGTGTTATTCAACTTAATTAAAACCACTTCTACTTTTTTAACTATTCTTACAACTTTTACTGATTTAAGCTATTCAACCAGGTTAGCTTTAGCAATTCACCTATTTAGCATTTTTCAACTATTCTCACTACTTCAACATCTTCTTACTGATTTAAGCTATTTATCCAGTTTAGCGTTTCAATTTTTTCTACAACTTTTACTGATTTAAGCTATTCAACCAGGTTAGCTTTAGCAATTCAGCTATTCAGCATTCCCACGCATTTTCTGCAGGAAATGCATTTTCTAGTTGTAATTAAAAACCAAAATTGAAGATATATTTTCTGTTATTTCAAATTTTATTTCAAATTCTCTCAGATAAAGTCATTTTTAAGCTTGTTTCAACGCTTCTTATTTACTTTTTGGCGCTTTTTTACACATTTTCAAGGCTTTTTGTTCCACTTTTGAAGCTTTTTGAGGCTCCCTTATTCAGGGACCTACTGGGGAAATGTAGATGGAGCACTGAGAAAGTTCCCATAATGCAATCTGAAATATAAGTTAACTCAAATACAACTGTGAATCACTTTCTATGGACAATTTCTGTTAGAAAACATACAGTCATACAACTGTTAATAAACAGAAATTTCTTAGAGTGTACGAGTGTGCAGTTCTCTCCTCGCATGTCTAACCTGAGAATAAGTGAGCGTTTTCCTTCAGTTCTTCTTCAGCGTCTCTAAAGTATGACTCATCTGATAACCGAGCGACTCCACTTCTCTGGACTGACTTGAGGAACATCGGCCGGCGAGTCTCCGTCTCAGCGGGTATTTGTTCAGTGTCTTTAGTGTTTTTCTGCAGACGCATCGACGTGTGGACGAGTCTCTCCAAATACGAAGGCCCAAATTTGAACTGCGGGGGGTGGGGGGAGGGGTTGTTTGTGCAGAATCATCAGCCAATTGGATAATGCGTGTGTGTGTGTGTGTGTGTGTGTGTGTGTGATGGGGTTGTGTGTGTGTGTGTGTGTGTGATGGGGTTGTGTGTGTGTGTGTGTGTGTGTGTGTGTGTGATGTGTGTGTGTGTGTGTGTGTGTGTGTGTGTGTGTGATGGGGTTGTGTGTGTGTGTGTGTGATGGGGTGTGTGTGTGTGTGTGTGTGTGTGTGATGGGGTGTGTGTGTGTGTGTGTGTGTGTGTGTGTGTGTGTGTGATGGGGTTGTGTGTGTGTGTGTGTGTGTGTGTGTGAGAGATGGTGTGTGTGTGTGTGTGTGTGTGTGTGTGTGATGGGGGTGTGTGTGTGTGTGTGTGTGTGTGTGTGATGGGGTTGTGTGTGTGTGTGTGTGTGTGTGTGTGTGAGAGATGGGGTGTGTGTGTGTGTGTGTGTGTGATGGGGTGTGTGTGTGTGTGTGTGTGTGATGGGGTTGTGTGTGTGTGTGTGTGTGTGTGTGATGGGGTTGTGTGTGTGTGTGTGTGTGTGTGATGGGGTTGTGTGTGTGTGTGTGTGTGTGTGTGATGGGGTTGTGTGTGTGTGTGTGTGTGTGTGTGTGTGTGATGGGGGTGTAACAACAGCTCAATTGCAGTAATAAAGCACTGCAGATTTACAGATTTCTCTCACCGAAGAAACATAATCTCATGTTTCTAATAAAAGGTCAAGGTGGTGATCAATTGCAGCCGTCCAGATTCAAAGAAAGTAAGACAGAGGGTAAAAGTGTGTGTGTGTGGGGGGGTGGGGGGTGTGGGGGGGTTAAAAGCAGCTCTACTGTCCAGCTGAAGCCTCTCATCTTCTTTGTTTTCATACTGACACACTGTGAATGTCAAAGAGCTGCAAAGAGCCTGGTCTGTCAGTCAATGGCCAAGAGAGAGGTGTGTGTGTGTGTGTGTGTGTGTGTGTGTGTGTGTTTAGGTGTGCTTATGTAGGTGTTTCTGTGTGCAAGGAGTGTTGTGTACTTTTGTGTGTCGGTCCGAAAGGTGGGGGGGGGGTGCAGTGTATTGTGAGTTGCCAGAGGATCAGTATGAACAGTGATGTGTGACAGAGTGAGAGAGAGATTTGGAGCTCAGAGAGAAAGAGAATGGCAGATTGAGCTATGAAAGAGAGAGAGAGAGAGAGAGAGAGAGAGTGAGAGGAGACTGGAAACAAAAGATGGAGAGAGAGAGAGAGAGAGAGAGAGAGAGAGAGAGAGAGATGCCCAGAGAGAAACAGGAGAGAGTGGTAGATCAAGGTAGACAGACAGTGCTGTGATCTGTGTCTGACTCGGCTGGATTTACTGGAGAACACACACACACACACACACACACACACACACACACACACACACACACACACACTTTCATTCTGCCTTGTCTTTTGGCCATTTTTCTTGATTTCTTTTTGTACTATCTTAAAAAATTAGAAAAGGGTCCATCTATGGAGGGGCATTTCCAATTAGCTTAGGCTATAAATGCTGTGGTGTGTGGCATAGTTGTCCCTATACAAATAAACATAAAAGAGAGAACCTGTGTGTGTGTGTGTGTGTGTATGTGTGTGTGTGTGTGTGTGTGTCCATAATAAGCCAGAGATATTAAGCAGGTTTTTACAACATTTGATGGTAGCTGATGGAACGTGTAGAGCAACACTGGAAAAAGAGCCAAGACATGCTTTTATGTAATTGAAAAAGTATTTGACTGTAATATTGCATGTCTTATACTGTAGTTTTTTACTTATTGGTCGACATAAAGCCTTAAAAACGTCAGCAAAATAAAAAAGTTCCTCAACCATCATAGAGAAAAAGCGACAAGAACGTCAAAAACAGCAACAAAAAACGTTGAAGAAAGAGCAAAAACATCAGCAAAAGTGACAAAAACATTGAAAGAGCCGTAGTGGACCAACATCTGCAAGGGCCCAGATGTGGCCCGCGGGCCTTGAGTTGGTCACACGGGATGTAGAGAGAGGCTGAGAAAGCTCGGTCACGTTGATGCCCCGGAACGACTCTCTGGGATGGAAAGGAGCCGCTTATCAGACGAATCGGTGTTTTAGGGGGACGGCGGGGATGGAAAAGGTCTCTGAGATAGACTCCAGCACGTCTAAACAAGACATTGTGTAGTCTAAGTTTCCCTGATGTTAAAATCCGACTAACATGGCAACGAGTCGTTTTGCACCAGCTGATGAAGCCGACTGACTCTGACAGAGATGTGCGGTGCAATAAATCCAGGCGTGAAGAAATAAAAGCCTGGATTATTGTCTCGATAAAGTTACTCGGAGTACTTTTGCTGCTGCTGCTCCACCCTTTCTCTGCCAAACGAAATACAAAATGTTAGATTTATTTCTGCCATTTACAGGTGTTGTTGTTGTTGTTGTTGTTGTGTGGAGGATTGTGTACATTTATGAGAAGAATGTGAAACAGTGTTCAGGGGAACAAGGCGGGGGACTCATCTTTCTGAAAGAAACAGAAGCAAAAGATCCGATCTGGACGCACAGCGCTGCAGTGTACCGCTGCCTTAAACACACCTGCAGAGTGTGTGTGTGTGTGTGTGTGTGTGTGTGTGTGTGTGTGTCAGCAGCAGCAGCAGGGATTCAGGCTGATCCTGTTTCCCCCCCTGAAACTCTCTCTCTTTCTCTTTCTCTCTCTCTTTCTCTCAAACACACACACACACACACACACACACACACACACACACTTGTTTACTGTGTCGTGCTGGGATGTCTTGCAAAAACAGTGGCGAGGCGCAGAGAGAAAATAGAGATTCTCTTGTTTTCTCTTCACCTCTTGCCCCTCTCCCGTTCTCTCTTTCTTCTTTTTCTCTGTCTCACAAGCAACTTCTTTTATCAGGTAGTACACATGGAAATTATCAAAGCAGCTCACAAAATGGAAAAAACACACAACAAAATGATTACATCTTCGCGACATTGACATACCCTTCATAATAATAAAAAGGCAGTGGTGGAAGAGGCACTCTGATATTTAATTTAATAACTAATCTGGATGATTTACATGCAAATAATTGTCTCCTTTCCTCTCCTGTCTTTCTTCTCCTGTCTTTCCTCTACTGTCTCTCCTCTCCTTCATGTCTCTCCTCTCCTTCATGTCTCTCCTCTCCTTTCCTGTCTCTCCTCTCCTTCATGTCTCTCCTCTCCTGTCTCTCCTCTCTCTCCTTTCTCTCCTCTCCTTCATGTCTCTCCTCTCTCTCCTTTCTCTCCTCTCCTTTCATGTCTCTCCTCTCCTGTCTCTCCTTTCCTTTCATGTCGCTCCTTTCCTGTCTTTCCTCTCAGGTCTTTCCTCTCCTGTCTCTCCTCTCCTTTCTCTCCTTTCCTCTCCTGTCTCTCCTCTCGTCTCCTCTCTCCTGTCTTGTCTCTCGTCTCCTTTCCTCTCCTCTGTTTTCTCTCCCCTCCTCTCTTGTCCCTCCTCCTTTCCTCTCCTCTGTTTTCTCTCCTTTCCTCTCTTGTCTCTCCTCCTTTCCTCTCCTCTGTTTTCCCTCCTCTCCTCTCTTGTCTCTCCTCCTTTCCTCTCCTGTCTCTCCTCTCTCCTCTCTTGTCTCTCCTCTCTTGTCTTTCTTGTCTCTTGTCTTCTCTCTCCTCTCTTGTCTCTCCTCTCCTTTCATATCTCTCCTCCTCTCTCTGCATGTCAGAATAACCTTTAGCCCAGACACGAGGAGCGCTTGTTTTCTCTTATCTCGCAGGTGTCATGCTCACTCTCGGGGGTGCTGTTTAAGCGCCTGGTGAGACCTCCCTCAAACATCAAACGCACCGCGAGCAGTTCAAACACGGGGCTCCGTTCCAAAACGTTTTCCTCAGATATGAAAGGCCGGTGAGCGGATATATCTCTGCTGATGTCACAGCTTTCAACATGGAGGCCTGTGAGGAGACACAATCCCAGGCTTTAGATTTATCTTCTGGGAAATCGCTCTCCGTTTCGTGTTAGCAGACACGAGGCAGAGCTTTTCAGAAGCGTTGTCTTCCTGGGTCCTGGTCCAAAGGCTGCCCAGCTGATCCTGTATGACGCACTTTGACAAAGCCGGGGCCGTTCAAAGTGCTTTACATAAAAACTATAAAATAATAAAGTTGCAGTGCAGGACAATAAATCAAATATTAAAGAGCAGTTAAAAACACATCATACTATTCTATGACTAACTTCTCCAGGACATGAACACCTGTTTCCTGGAGAAAGTCTTGTGTTTCCTCCTTAACTTCTCCAGGACATGAACACCTGTTTCCTGGTGAAAGTCTTGTGTTTTCTCCTTAACTTCTCCAGGACATGAACACCTGTTTCCTGGTGAAAGTCTTGTGTTTTCTCCTTAACTTCTCCAGGACATGAACACCTGTTTCCTGGTGAAAGTCTTCTGTTTTCTCCTTAACTTCTCCAGGACATGAACACCTGTTTCCTGGTGAAAGTCTTGGGTTTTCTCCTTAACTTCTCCAGGACATGAACGCTCCTGGCTTTAAGGCCCTGTGTTACTATATGTACAAAAATGGCCTGCTTTAAGTAGAGAGAGACTTTTGCATTTTGTGTTTGTAAAAAGACAAAAATTTGAGATAGACGGCTAAAAAAAAATGAAAGTAATATAAATGTGGGAAAGAGTTGTGTAGGACATTGATGGAGCAAACAGAAAGCCTGTGTGTGATGGAGAGTGTTCTTCATGCTTTCGTGCACAGATTTATTGCGCTTGAGTATGTGTGTATAATTTGTACATGTGCAGAGCCATCTGAGCGTGTGTGTGTGTGTGTGTGTGTGTGTGTGTGTGTGTGTGTCATACTGTAGAGTGGTTCTACCTGTAAATGTCAGGCAGCTGTCCTCAGCGCCTGACAGCTAAGAAATCAGCAGTAAATCAGGCCAGGGGCTCGGCTAAAGAGGTGATTAATAAACATGTCATTTGTGTGTGTGTGTGTGTGTGTGTGTGTGTGTGTGTCACCCCCTGTGGACCTTATTTTCCTTAAGAAAAATGGGGGATGGAGGGAGGGAAAGAGCCATGACAGCAACAGAGAGAAATGTGTCAATGGACAGAAAAAGGTGAAACCTGGACAAGGAGAA
>JABXJD010000154.1:1375000-1380000 GCA_013375575.1 Percina caprodes | reverse complement strand
CCCTGCATCGCTTCACTGCCTCTCCTCGCTCTCCTCCTCCCGGTGTCTCTCGCCCTCATTCCCGCCTCCTATTTTTTTTACCTCTTCTTCCCCTCTTTTATTCTCCCGGCTCTCCTCGCTCCCCCTCTCTCTGTATGAAAAATCCATTGCAGCATGGGTTTTGACAGCCTGTCTTTAGGTGGGTGTGTAAAATTCAAATAATTTACTGTGCATAGACAGTCCACTTTGGGGGCTGCTTTTGTATTTGGCTCGGTGTCACTTCTCCCGCCTGTCATGTCCCAGTCTACAGAGTTTAGCTTTTTAAATCCCCCACCCCCACCACCAAGCTGCAGCTTTATTTTATTTAGATGAATAATTTCCAGCTGTGGCAGCAGGTACGTCCCCAAAAACTCACCACGCACTTTGTTTTCAGCACACTGGAAGAGTTCGATTAAAGGACAGAAACTGATGTGGAAGATGTTGATTGGTGGGGTGGGGGAGGTGGGGGCACCAGACGCCCCGATATATCATCACGATACTAATGCCACGATACAATATTAATGCGAATAATGACGTCCCCAAAAGGAAACTAATCAACATCTGTTACATCTTAAAAGAAACATTTCTCTGTTTTTTCTCTGCTGCAAAATGGGACAAACTGACCAACACATATATAATATATAATAATATATACTATATAATGATATATAATGATATATACTATATAATAATAGATCCATACATGGCACGTGTGTATCGATACAGTATTACCTGTAAAAATATTGCGATACTATGCTGTATTGACCCCCCCTCCACCCCTATTGATTGGTGCACCTACTACAAAAGCTATAGCTTCTCAGGATGTAGCACCATTTGCCAGAAGATGGTCTAGTACCCCCAAAAAGTGTCCTATACACGTCAGAGGTCGCACGCCTCTGGAGCAACTAGGGGTTAAGTGTCTTGCTCAAGGACACATTGGTTGGGAATTGAACCTGGGTCTCCCACACCAAAGGCGTGTGTCATATCCTCTGCGCCATCTTTGCAAGTTAGACAGTGTGTGGGTGTTTTCTTTGCAAGCAGGCATCCTAGCTATCAAATTGTGTGTGTGTGTGTGTGTGTGTGTGTGTGTGTGTGTGTGTGGGTGTGTGTGGGTGTGTGTGGGTGTGGGTGGGTGGGGGGGGGGCCCATGGGATATATTGCACAGAGTCAACAGTGTATTGTTTGTTAGTCTATTATTAGTTGGTATCGTTATTCTCCTTTTAATGATTTGATTAATATTAAATCTTAAAATTAAAATGATGATTGTGTGATTTTTGCGAGGATCTGTACCAAACAAAGATGGTTCCTGTAGTCTTTAGAGGAGGATTTGTAGACCGGTGACGTCTCTGCAGCGCCGCCAATACTTCATTCACAACGCTTTGACACAGATTCGGCCTTCTATATTTGTTGCCTTTTGACGTGTTTTTTCTCTGATTTTGGGGCTCTTTTATTGAAGTTGTTTTCAAGAATTTTGTCTCTTTTATGTTTTACTCATTTTCGAGTTTTTTTCTACAATTTTTCTGAGGTTTGTGTCTCTTTTTTTTCTTCTTTTTTTTTTTTTAAACAATATTTGTCTCTTTTTTTTGGAGTTTTTTTGTCTCTTTTCTTAATTATTTCCCAACATTTTTGTCTCTTTTTTTTTTGGAGTTTTTTGTCTATTTCTTAATTATTTCCCAATATTTTTGTCTCTTTTTTTGTCTATTTCTTAATTATTTCCCAACATTTTTGTCTCTTTTTTGGAGTTTTTTGTCTCTTTTCTTAATTATTTCCCGACATTTTTGTCTCTTTTTTTTTGAGTTTTTTTGTCTCTTTTCTTAATTATTTCCCAACATTTTTGTCTCTTTTTTTTTTGGAGTTTTTTGTCTCTTTTCTTAATTATTTCCCAACATTTTTGTCTGTTTTTTTGGAGTTTTTTGTCTATTTCTTAATTATTTCCCAACATTTTTGTCTCTTTTTTTTTTTGTTTTTTGTCTCTTTTCTTAATTATTTCCCAACATTTTTGTCTCTTTTTTTTTTTTTTTTGTCTATTTCTTAATTATTTCCCAACATTTTTGTCTCTTTTTTTTTTTGTTTTTTGTCTATTTCTTAATTATTTCCCGACATTTTTGTCTCTTTTTTTTCTACAAATTTTTCAACATTTTTGTCAACAAGCATCGCACCCCTCTACCATTTGGATATTGCACTTGTCCATATTGCGATTTTGATGAAATTGTGATTAATTGTGCAGTCCTGTACAAGTAAAAGTTCCATCTGTATAAGTAAAAGGCCAAATTGCCAAGTTCCAACAACCCAATGGGTGACGTCTCCGATGCCACGTCCGTTATTTCTTACAGTGTGTGGTGTTACACCCATTAGGTTCATGCTCTCATCCACACATGGCTTCTGGCTCATAAAAAACCCCAGATGGGGACGGCCGACGTGCCCAACCCCCGAGGCCTGGGGGTCGTCTCTAGCTGTGAGCAGAGTCTCTCGGGCTGCTGATCTGGGATCCGTTTCCTACTTACTGTATTTAACGTTTCAGCAGGTCGTTATGGGTCGTTAGGGGTCGTTAGGTTGCTTGTTTTGTCGTCCACTGAGTTGAAATGCCCAACTGTGTGAAGCCAAGATGTCTGAATGTGTTTCTCTGTAACTTATTTTGGTTTTTTCAAACCTTTTGACATTTGCATTTCGTTGTTTATGATCCTTTTGATCACTTTTACCTTCTTGACTCATCTCTGTGATATTGTTTCTTCCCTCTCATTGATGCATCTCCATCATCTCCATAGGCGTAATAATTGCAGGGAGGATGGGGCGGTTACAAGCCCCCCATATTACCGAAACTTTTCCCGCTTTCTTTTATTGGACTACTTTTTCTAGTTTTTGGTGGGTTTATTTCTGATATTTGTTGCCTTTTGATGTGATTTTTCTCTAATTTTGGGTGTCTTTTTTCAAGTTTTTTGTCTCTTTTTTTTGTAGTTTTTTCCTGACATTTTTTCTTTTTTTGACTATTTTTTTCTAGTTTTTGGCGCTTTTTAAAAAAATATTTGTTGCCTTTTGACGTGTTTTTTCTCTGATTTTGGGGCTCTTTTTTTCAAGTTGTTTTCAAGAATTTTGTCTCTTTTTGGTTTTTCTCATTTTCGAGTTTTTTTCTACAATTTTTCTGAGGTTTGTGTCTCTTTTTTCTTTTTTTTATAAACAATTTTTGTCTCTTTTTTTTTGAGGTTTTTGTCTCTTTTCTTAATTATTTCCCAACATTTTTGTCTCTTTTTTTTTTCCTACAAATTTTTCAACGTTTTTGTCTCTTTTCTGAATCCAATGAGAGATCAATGTTGAACCTAAAGCTAAAACCTTCATCTTTTCCATCTTTTCGCTTCCAACCCTGATATTGTTTCCCTTCTTGCCTTTTTTTTTTTGCTTCTCCTTTTTAATCCTCCCAGTTTTCTCCATCTCATTGATTCATCTCCATCATTTCTCTTTTTCACCTGCCTCCCTTCTTCTTTTCTCCTCCTGCTCGTTGTCTTACGGCTGTCGCTAAAGAACCTCTCCACGTTTTTTTGTGTGTGTTTCACAGTGACCCCTACTGGGAGCGGCCGGCTAATGCAGGCAGCTGCTCCGCCGCCCGGCCCAAGACCCTTCACCTGGCCGGCCAGCAGCATACCTCGTCACCATGGTAACGTTTGTGTGCGCTTATAGTAGCAGTAGAAGTAGTAGTGTGTGTGTGTGTGTGTGTGTTTTGTTGGATATGAGCGGTGTGAATGGTTGGCTGTTGATTGGAAGTAAGTCCTCTCAAGGAGCAGACCTCATGTTGGGACGACGAGTTCTGGTTATGCAGAAAATTAATGTTTTTTTCTAAGAGTGAAACCTCCGGCTGGTTTTTATAGAGACGTGTTGAAGGTTAGGATTAGCAGAGGGTTTAATGTAAGTAATAAATACTTTACTATCCCTCTGTTATTTATACTTTATACTACATCTCAGAGGTAAATATTGTACTTTTCGGATGGCCGAGGCAACTTGTTTTGTTTCAGTTAGCAACCTCTTCTTCTGCTGTGGTTACTACGACGATTACAGCCACGCGTAGCCTTTAGAGAGAGAGAGAGAGAGAGAGAGAGAGAGAGAGTGTGTGTGTGTGTGTGTGTCTGTTTGTCTGTCTGTCTGTCTGTCTGTGTGTGTGTCTCTCTCTCTGTGTTTGTGTGTGTCTGTCTCACTGTCTGTGTCTGTGTGTGTGTCTGTGTGTGTGTCTGTTTGTCTGTCTGTCTGTCTGTCTGTGTGTGTGTGTGTCTCTCTCTGTGTTTGTGTGTGTCTGTCTCACTGTCTGTGTCTGTGTGTGTGTGTCTGTGTGTGTGTCTGTTTGTCTGTCTGTCTGTCTGTGTGTGTGTCTCTCTCTCTCTGTGTTTGTGTGTGTCTGTCTCACTGTCTGTGTGTGTGTGTGTGTGTGTGTCTGTCTGTCTGTCTGTCTGTCTGTCTGTCTGTGTGTGTGTGTTTGTGTCTCTCTCTCTGTGTTTGTGTGTGTGTCTGTCTCACTGTCTGTGTGTGTTTGTGTCTTTTTGTCTGTCTGTGTCTCTGTCTGTGTGTGTCTCTGTCTGTGTGTGTGTCTCTGTGTCTCTGTGTCTCTCTTTGTATGTGTGTGTGTGTCTCTGTGTCTCTGTGTGTGTGTGTGTGTGTGTGTCTCTGTGTGTGTGTGTGTGTGTGTGTGTGTGTGTGTGTGTGTGTCTCTGTGTGTGTGTGTCTCTCTGTGTGTGTGTGTGTGGAGTCTGGATTGCAGCTTTGTAAATATCTGTAAATCCTATCGTTCCTCTCCACTCCTTCAGCACTCCCTCCTTTCTGTTTCTCTCTTTCCCGGTGTTTCCTCCTTCATCTTTCTCCTCTTTTCTCCCCCCATCTCTCCCTCTCCCCCGTCTTTCTCCCCCTGTCTCCCTCCTCTCTCCCTCTTTGTCAGTGAACAGAGAGAAGAAGGGATTTGAAATGAGGAAGTGAAGTGAGGCCTGATTCTGTGTGTGTGTGTG
>JABXJD010000154.1:1345000-1362500 GCA_013375575.1 Percina caprodes | reverse complement strand
CCTGGTTTTTGTTAGGAAGCGTTACACCAAACTCCATTTTAAATTCTGGTGATTTAACCCTTGTGTTGTCTTCCCGTCGCCCGGGAAACTCGTCTTTCTGAGTCCAAATTCAAGATAAAAACCTTTTTTTCAATGTTTTGGTCGTCTTTTTCGACACTTTTGTCGCTATTCCTGATGTTTTTGTCACACTTCTCTCCGTTTTTGAAGCTTTTTTCCGACGTTTTCTTTTCTCACTATTTCTAGAAAACAAATTGCTTGATGCTCACTTTTTGTCAGTTGTTTCCTCTGCTAAATTGAACTGGAACTTGAAACTGTGGTTTACTCCTTGACGCAGCGGCCGCAGGTTTGACTCCGACCTGCAGCCCTTTGCTGCATGCTATCCCCCCCTCCCTCCCTCTCTCTCTCTCTCTCTCTCTCCCCCCTTTAATGTCATCATCTATCCTGTGGAAATAAAGGCCTAAAATGCCCAAAAAAGACAGCGGTTGCAAGTAGTATGAATGTGAAGAATCCACATAAGGAGGCAAAGTTGTGTGCTGATGGGGGGGGGCGGTGATGGGGGGGATGGGTCAAACAATACAGGACTTTCACCCCATGAGACCAGGATCCGTGTCCCGCGTGTCGCTGACCCAGTTCCGACCCAGAGGGCCAAAAATTGAGGCCATGAGTCCCGAAATATGACGCTAGAGAAGACTTCACGCGTCAATAACAGACGCCAACAGCGATGCTTTTTGTTGCCATGGAAATGAGGTGACGCCGAACACACCCTGGCATCACCA
The DNA here is from genome assembly GCA_013375575.1 of Percina caprodes. Classification (NCBI taxonomy): domain Eukaryota; kingdom Metazoa; phylum Chordata; class Actinopteri; order Perciformes; family Percidae; genus Percina; species Percina caprodes. Next base: position 1,361,724 of record JABXJD010000154.1, on the reverse strand, counting down.
GTGTTTGACGTCCCTGGACCAGTCCGGGCTCCGTGTGGGTTGGTTTGTTTGTGCTCAGGAAAGCTTTTAACAGAGTTTTTAAGGTGGATCGATCCTGGGTCCTGTTAGCCAGAGGCTGCTCTCACTGGAGCTGACTTTTTATTTTTATTTTTTATTGAGTCCTTTAATTATCAGCTCCTCAGTTTTTACTGTGGCGGCGTGACTGCATTAGCCGGGATTGAAAAGCAAACGGGGTGAAATGTATAAAGAGGCGTTTTACTGCCCAGTTAAACATCTCTGTGGATAAAACACCGGCTTGTTGGTGAGCCGGTGATTTACACTCTGTTGTTCTCCTTGTTGGTAATTTACTAATTGGCTTTATGAACTCAAACGGACAATAAAAAGCTAATTTGTTAGCTGCTGCTTAAGTGCTCTGCATGGAGCATAATTGAATGGAGAAGTTGATTATCCTCCTTTTTAAGTTCGTTAAGTTGTCCTCGGTCATGGCTTTATGTATTTATTGTGATGATTACTTCCTTCGTTGACATTTCATGTGAGTGAAACACTTTGGATAACAAGAGATTTGGGAGTTTACGGCTGCTGGGACTGAGGGACAGAAGACGACAGAAGACGTCTGAAGACAAGAGATTACAGCAGCAGCACGGCTGAGGGACTGAAGAGGTCGGAAGACGTCTGAAGACATTAGAAGATGTCAGAAGACGTCTGAAGACGTCTGAAGAGGTCGGAAGACGTCTGAAGAGGTTGGAAGACATCAGAATGCGTCAGGAGACATCAGAAGATGTCGGAAGACATCAGAAGACAAGAGATTACAGCAGCAGCACGGCTGAGGGACTGAAGACGTCGGAAGACGTCTGAAGATGTTGGAAGATGTCGGAAGAGGTCGGAAGACATAAGAATACGTCTTCCGACATCAGAAGACGTCGGAAGACATCTGAAGACGTTGGAAGATGTCGGAAGAGGTCGGGAGACATCAGAATACGTCAGGAGACATCAGAAGACGTCGGAAGACGTCTGAAGACGTCGGAAGACGTCTGAAGACGTCGGAAGACGTTGGAAGATGTCGGAAGAGGTCGGAAGACATCAGAATACGTCAGGAGACATCAGAAGATGTCGGAAGACGTCGGAAGACGTCGGAAGACATCTGAAGACGTTGGAAGATGTTGGAAGAGGTCGGAAGACATCAGAATACGTCAGGAGACATCAGAAGATGTCGGAAGATGTCGGAAGACGTCTGAAGACGTCGGAAGATGACGGAAGACGTCGGAAGACGTCGGAAGACGACGGAAGACATCTGTGAGGAATTCGTTACGAAAGCTACGAAACATTAAGCACTTTAATTTGTAAAAATTCCACTTTTCCACTTATCTGATATGGGCGGGGCCAGAGGCGGGCTGCACCAATCACAGCGGTGTATCTGATATAGGCGGGGCCAGAGGCGGGCTGCACCAATCACATCGGTGTATCTGATATAGGCGGGGCCAGAGGCGGGCTGCACCAATCACAGCGGTGTATCTGATATAGGCGGGGCCAGAGGCAGGCTGCACCAATCACAGCGGTGTATCTGATATAGGCGACTTTCATTACTCATAGCCAGACCCTTAATGTTTGGGATTTGGGTCTGGATTTCCAGGCTAACTTTTCGGTGTGCGTTCATTTTCGACGAGATCATACGGACCCGTCCGTGAGAAGTTGTAGAACTTGTGTCTTGTTGTCTTGAATCACATCGCCATCCACGTGAATCGTGGAGATCCGAAGAATTTTGTCAAAAGGAGCTTCCAGCGTCGTGTGTAAGGGAAGAAGCGTCTAAAGAGCTTAAAGGTGCGCTATGAGTTCCTGCGTGGTTTCATCGACAGGTAGAGTTGGGGGGGGGGAGGAAAAACTCAGTATGTCCTCTGGGATCAGATTGTTTGAGTCCTTAATTATTATATAATTATTTTGAGGACAAATCACACACCAACTGCTTCAGACTCTTTGTCTCAAACATACACACACACACACACACACACACTCAGTGTAACACCTGTTCTGTAATACTACCTGTAGCTCACTTACACACAGACACACCTGATCAAAATTCTTAATCATTTCTGGACAGAAGACTCTCTCTCTCTCTCTCTCTCTCTCTCTCTCTCTCTTCCCCCCCTCTCTCTCTCTCTGCAGTTCTTTCTCTGAGTCTCTCGTCCCGGTCCCATTGTTCTGCCTGTGGGTATATAAACCTGTCTGGCTGACAGGGAACTCCCTCTGGAGCGTGGAGATCACAGATGCTCTGCTGATGGGATGTCCACTTAGTTAACACACACACACACACACACACACACACACACACACACACACACACACACACACACACACACACACACTCATTTCCTTTTCACGGATCACACACAGACACACACACACACACACACACACACACTCATTTCCTTTTCACGCATCACACACAGACACACACACACACACACTTTGACCATCACGTCTTCATTCAAGGACGAGTGTCATACACACACACACACACACACACACACACACACACACACACACACACACACACACACCCAGACAGGTCCATCTGGCCGGGAGAGGTGGGAATGTGTCTGTAGGTCAGGCAGAAGGCCAGCTGTGTTTGTTGGAAGCTGTAGGAAATCCACCGGGTCCTGCCATGATTAAGAACTCAAACTCCTCTTAGTGTGTGTGTGTGTGTGTGTGTGTGTGTGTGTGTGTGTGTGTGTGTGTGTGTGTGTGTGTGCAAAGGTAGGTTGTAGGTAGGTAGGTGAAGGGAGTTGGATTCTCTTTGGGAACCCAACTTTTAAATGTGTTATACGGTTTTATTCGTGCAGGCTTTCGCTCCTTTTCGTGAACTTTGTGTGAGAGTCAGTTGGAGTCAAAAACCCAGAAGATACACACTTGGTTCTGACATCTCACTCTCTTCCTGGTTGTATATTTTACAAGCCTGTATAGAATATACTGTAACTGTGTGTTATCACATGGCTTTGGACCAATCAGCTCTCACGTTTCCAAGCACACACACACACACACACACACACTCTCTCTGACTTTACTCCTCACTTTCTTTCTGTTGTCAGTTTCTTGGCTCTTGTCGGGCTCTTGTGTTTGTTTTTGATGATTATCGACAGCAGCAACGAGTGTGTGTGTGTGTGTGTGTGTGTGTGTGTGTGTGTGTGTGTGTGTGTGTGTGTGTGTGTGTGTGTGTGTGTGTGTGGAGGACGGCTGGAGTTATAGAGAGCGTGCTGTGAACTGCATCCAGCATCAATTATTCAGCTTTCTGTTGCTTTGTACAAACAAGATCTCTGGCAGAGAGGACGACACACACAGAGAGAGAGAGAGAGAGGGGAGAGAGAGAGAGAGAGAGAGAGAGAGATATTAGGAGTGTATTGGGACAAAAGTATACTAAATAATACAGAAATTGAGACTAATGCGTACTGTGACCACCTAGTTTCATTTGATATAGTATAAAAACGTTACATACATACAATTCATATGATATCCTACGAAATTACAGCGACCGGTGAAAGTCTGGTGTTTTCTCCTTAACTTCTCCAGGACATGATCACCTGTTTCCTGGTGAAAGTCTTGTGTTTTCTCCTTAACTTCTCCAGGACATGAACACCTGTTTCCAGGTGAAAGTCTTGTGTTTTCTCCTTAACTTCTCCAGGACATGAACACCTGTTTCCTGGTGAAAGTCTTGTGTTTTCTCCTTAACTTCTCCAGGACATGAACACCTGTTTCCAGGTGAAAGTCTTGTGTTTTCTCCTTAACTTCTCCAGGACATGAACACCTGTTTCCTGGTGAAAGTCTTGTGTTTTCTCCTTAACTTCTCCAGGACATGAACACCTGTTTCCTGGTGAAAGTCTTGTGTTTTCTCCTTAACTTCTCCAGGACATGAACACCTGTTTCCTGGTGAAAGTCTTGTGTTTTCTCCTTAACTTCTCCAGGACATGAACACCTGTTTCCTGGTGAAAGTCTTGTGTTTTCTCCTTAACTTCTCCAGGACATGAACACCTGTTTCCTGGTGAAAGTCTTGTGTTTTCTCCTTAACTTCTCCAGGACATGAACACCTGTTTCCTGGTGAAAGTCTTGTGTTTTCTCCTTAACTTCTCCAGGACATGAACACCTGTTTCCTGGTGAAAGTCTTGTGTTTTCTCCTTAACTTCTCCAGGACATGAACACCTGTTTCCTGGTGAAAGTCTTGTGTTTTCTCCTTAACTTCTCCAGGACATGAACACCTGTTTCCTGGTGAAAGTCTTGTGTTTTCTCCTTAACTTCTCCAGGACATGAACACCTGTTTCCTGGTGAAAGTCTTGTGTTTTCTCCTTAACTTCTCCAGGACATGAACACCTGTTTCCTGGTGAAAGTCTTGTGTTTTCTCCTTAACTTCTCCAGGACATGAACACCTGTTTCCTGGTGAAAGTCTTGTGTTTTCTCCTTAACTTCTCCAGGACATGAACACCTGTTTCCTGGTGAAAGTCTTGTGTTTTCTCCTTAACTTCTCCAGGACATGAACACCTGTTTCCTGGTGAAAGTCTTGTGTTTTCTCCTTAACTTCTCCAGGACATGAACACCTGTTTCCTGGTGAAAGTCTTGTGTTTTCTCCTTAACTTCTCCAGGACATGAACACCTGTTTCCTGGTGAAAGTCTTGTGTTTTCTCCTTAACTTCTCCAGGACATGAACACCTGTTTCCTGGTGAAAGTCTTGTGTTTTCTCCTTAACTTCTCCAGGACATGAACACCTGTTTCCTGGTGAAAGTCTGGTGTTTTCTCCTTAACTTCTCCAGGACATGAACACCTGTTTCCTGGTGAAAGTGTTTATAGATAGCCATCTCTAAACACCACTAACAATCAACTTATTACCACACTTATTTTTGGAATTCATGGTGAATGAACCTCATTTTTTGCAAATTATACCTAATCCTTGAGTTAAAAATGCAGAATTAACCTCTTTAAACACACTTGAAAATACATGCTTTTCTCGCCAAAATAAAAGTGCTACAGTTTCCACATCATTTGGCCCTCTGGGATGGTCCTGAGGTCATTGGGAAGCTAACACTCTCAATGTTTTGTTCCTAGTGTCAGTGTGACACTACTGACACAGAGCTACAGAGGTTAGAATAGAGAATTTCTATTTCCGACCAAGTAAAGCATCTGTAACATGATTGAAAAACACTACTGTAAGCATATTACACGGGCTACATACAAAACTAGTACCCTAGCCACATGTCTCAACTCAAAACAGAAAAAATCCAGAAGAAAAACACTCATAAAAAGGATATTTTATGAAGATATTTCTACAGATACTTTATGTCTGTGCGTTTTTCTTATTTCCTTCTGAAAAGTGCAACGAAAACACCCCAAAAAAGTGAAAAATACAAAACTTCTCAAATACAAAAACACATCCACATCACTCAGACACACACTTGAAATAACTTTATACATACATTTATAGAAATAAGTCATTATAAATAGATGAAATGGTGAAATGTAATAACTAAGGCCTTATTTTTGCTTTGACACAGCTGCAGCCATCACAGGGTTAACATTTTCTGCTCAAGTTTGGTATCAATCGATTTGTCTTCCTATTGGCTAAACAGGGAGGCCGGTCTCGTAACATCTGGTTTTAACTGGATTAGTTTTTACTTTTCTCAGAGCTAGAAGTACAAATAGTTCATAGAGGCGTACGCAATATCCAGATGATTATAAAGAGAGAAAGACAGACTCTTCATCTTTGTGTTTAGGTCATCTATAATAGATGAAGTCAACCGTGTGTGTCTGTGTGTGTGTGTGTGTGTGTGTGTGTGTGTGTGTGTGTGTGTGTGTGTGTGTGTGTGTGTGTGTGTGTGTGTGTGTGTGTTGCAGTCTGGCATCAGCACCAGGTTGCTGTAACCTGCTTTGATCAATCACAGCCAGAGACGCTGGCTCAGTGGCACCCAACAGATGTGTGTGTGTGTGTGTGTGTGTGTGTGTGTGTGTGTGTGTGTGTGTGTGTGTGTGTGTGTGTGTGTGTGTACACGAAGGGTGTTGTGTGTGTCTTGTGGGTTCAGTTGGTAAATGAGGAGATGCAAGTTGCAGGGTGGGATTCAGGTGTGTCTTTGTGTGAGTGTGTTTTATGTTTTGAGTTAGTTTGAAGAGTAAAAAAGTACATTTCAGGTTTCACCAATTTTCGGGGTAATTTAAAGCTCCGACGTGTAGGAATGTCTCCCGTCTAACGTTGAGATCGTATATCGCCATCAGCTCTCTCACGCCGCGCAGTTCAAACGACGTATTACCGCTACGGTGGCCTACACGCTTCAAAAAGCAGCTCTCTTGCTCTTTTCATTCTCCTTTTTCTGGGCGAAGAAGAAGACTTCTGTTCCTGAAATATCCTGAAATATGGATTTTGAACACGTGTACTGTGGTCCTCCATGTTTCCTTCTTCTAACTTGCCGGGGCCGGGAAGCGACGATACCCGTTAGCAGCATTAGCATTAGCAGCATTAGCATTAGCAGCATTAGCATTAGCAGCATTAGCATTAGCAGCATTGGCATTAGCAGCATTAGCAGCATTGGCATTAGCAGCATTAGCATTAGCAGCAGCAGCATTAGCATTAGCAGCATTGGCATTAGCAGCATTAGCATTAGCAGCAGCAGCATTAGCATTAGCAGCATTAGTATTAGCAGCTCCTTTTGAGGACGTCATTTGAAATTGGGGAAAAATTAGAAGTTGGAAAAAAGGTATGAATTGCAATATAATCGCAGAATATTGCAATATGTTTAAAATCACAATAATATCGTATCGTGGCGGCGTAAGTATCGTGATGATATCGTATCGGGAGGCGTCTGCTGATTCCCCCCCCCCCAATTAGCAGCACCTGTGAGTTCATCATGTGACAGTGAAAACGTGAAAGGCGGAGCAGTACGTCCTGTGTGTCCCTCACCGGCTACCGTATTTCAAGATGGAGCATGACTATGGAGCGGCTACCCCAGTTCATGCTAATGGAAATGTAGCATTTCAAGCTAATAGGAACACTTGGAATTGATGGTGGTGGGAAATATTCATGAAAAAGGATAATGATGATAATGATGCTAGTGAATGTATAGCTGTGGATTTGGAGAGGGGCCCGTAGACAATGCCTTTCTACAGGGCCCAGAACTTTGTGCTTTGCCCCTGGTGGTGGTGGTGGTGATGATGATGATGGTGGTGGGGATGATGATGAAGATGATGGTGGTGGGGATGATGATGATGGTGGTGGGGATGATGATGAAGATGATTAGGATTGTGTCTATGCTGCTGAAGTGGACAAATCCTGATGGAAGAGATGTTGATCATGCATTCAACATGGTCACATTGCACTTTAGTGAACATTGTTGGTCTTTTTAGCCTACTGTTATTCAGCGGGACAAGAAGGGGACAACCCCCCATCTTCTGGGTGATATACAATAAATAAATACACATAAATACACAATACACACCTGGCTGGCTGTCCAATACTAGGATGATCATCCCGATGTAAACGGTTTTCTTAATCTTAATACATATTGACATATGTGTTTGATTGTGTATACTGTGGTAGGTAGGTGTGTGTGTGTGTGTGTGTGTGTGTGTGTGTGTGTGTGTGTGGGGGGCAGGCCAAAGGTATGTTGTTCTGACTCTGTTGCCAAACTAATTAGCGCTGTAGAGCTCAGAGGCCTGTGGAGAGGTTACACCACACTGTTTGTGTGTGAAAAGTGTGTGACACTGTTTGTGTGGGTTGTTGTTTTTGTGATACAATTTTTTGTTTTTATTTTCTTTTATATTCAAAAGTTACACGTTAACACACTGAGACGTGCGTCCGAGAGCCAAAATACTCTACCTCTTCTCATTCACACACACCTCAGGTACATGAACACACACCTCAGGTACATGAACACACACCTCAGGTACATGAACACACACCTCAGGTACATGAACACACTCGCAGAGCCAGACATCCCTCCGTCAGGTCCTGACTCTGTCTTGGCATGTGATGCTACATGCTGTTATCTGAGCAACAGGTATGTGTGTGTGTGTGTGTGTGTGTGTGTGTGTGTGTGTGTGTGTGTGTGTGTGTACTTAATAACATTTCAACTTTTTTGTCCTCTTTTCGTCGCTTCTTGCTGGTCTTCCAGCTTTCTTTTTCTGACGTTTTTGTCAGCCAAGAGGAGGAAGAAAGAGAGTCGTGCTTTAAAAATATGACAAATAAAGTGGAAAGTAGAAAGAAGAGAGGCACAGGAAACGGTGATAATACATGATGAAGAGAGATGGAAGGATGACGGGTGGAAGGAGAAAAGGACAGAAAATGGTGAGTTAAGGGAGGAAAGAAGAGAGGAGTTGTGAAAAGGAGAGGATCAAGAAAGGAGGCTAGGAACAGAGTAAGAAAGCAGATATTAAAAAAGAGGAGGAGGTAAGAAAAGTAAGGAAAAGGAGAGGAATGATGGATAGAGGAGGGAGGATGATGATGGGGGTTGTCTGGGGAGGAAGGCTCATTCACTGCAGAGAGAGAGAGGGGGAGAGGGGGAGGGAGGAAAGGAGAGAGAGATGTTTGTCTGAAGGTTAAAGGAGGACAAGGAGAGGAAAAAAGGGAGGAGGAGATGGAGACAAACGAGAGAGAGACAGAGGGGGAGAAAAAAGATACAGAGGGAGGATTGCAGTGAGAAAAGTCAAAGAAAAGAGATGATGAAGACATGAAGAGAGAAAGAAGCTCCAAGGTGGCAGCAGCTTTTACCATTAAGTGTGTGTGTGTGTGTGTGTGTGTGTGTGTGTGTGTGTGTGTGTGTGTGTGTGTGTGTGTGAGAGATCCTGCCAACTCTTTAACGAGGGACTGCTGCTAATTTCAGAGCTAATACTGAACTGTTCCACACCGCTGAACCCAGGGAGGCAGGAGGAGAGGAAGGAAGGACAAAGGAGAAAGAAGGGGGGAGAGGAGAGGAGGGAAAGAGGAGAGGGCAACTGAGGAAAGGAGATGGAAAGGTAAGAAGAAGAAGAAGAAGAAGCAAGGAGACATTAGAGAAAAAGAGGAGTGAGGGGTAGAGGCAATGAAATGTTGAATTGAAAGGAAAGCGGAGGAATGAAGAGGAAAGGGAAGAGGAAGGAAAGGACATAGGAGAAAGGGATGAGGAGGAAAAGTTAGGACATGGGGAAAAGAAATAGACTGAGAGAGAAGGGGGGAGACGTAAAGACGCTAAAGAGAAGAAAATGTGAGAAAAGAAGGAGGGGATGAAGGAAAGGAAGGACATTGGAGAAAGAAGAGGGTAGAGGACGGAAAGAAAAAGAGGAGAGTCAAGAACAGCAGAGGATGGAGAGGAAGGACATGGCATGGAAAAAGAAGAAAGGAGGAGAGGGAGGAAAGGAGGACATGAGGATAGAGGGAAGAGGAAGGTAATACGACATGGGAGAAGTGGCGAGAAATGGGAGGAAGTAGAGAAAAAGTGAAGAATAGACAGAGAGGAGGAAGGATCAGGGAGGAAGATGAGAAGGATGGACAAAGGAGAGGAGACAAAGTAAGGAGAGAGAAGAATGGAGGGAAAGAAATAAGGATGTAAGGATGCATGGTTAAGGAAAGAGGAAGTTAAGAGTGTGGGGATGGAGAGGAGAGATGGATGGGAAAGAAGAAGAAGAAAAGAGTGGCAGGGAAAAGAGAGGAAGTAAAGAGAGAGCAAAGGAGGAGAGGATATAAGGTGAGAAAAGATAATAAGGACGTAGGTGAGGAGAGGAACTGAGGATACAAAAAAGAAGACTATGAGAGGAAATATGCAAGAAGGAAAGAGGAGAGGAAGGTAGGAGGAGAAATGAATGGAAGGTAGGACAGAAGGGTAAGGAAGGGGATGAGGGAAGAAGACAGGAGAAGAAAAGACATAAAAGAAGAGACAAAAGAGGGGATGAGGCGGCGAATGAGGAGAGAAATGGATGGAGGGAAAGGATAAGAAACAGCAGAGGTGTGAAACAAAGGAGAGGTGGTGTGAAAAGGGAGGGAGAAGAGAAAAGGGAAGACATATCGGGAGGGAATAGACTGAGAGGAGGAAGGACAAAGGAGAGGAGACGAAGTAAGGAAAGAGAAGAATGGAGGGGAAGAAATAAGGAGGTAAGGCAGCAGGAAGGGAGGATGTAAGGAGAGAAAAGAAAATAAGGACATAGAAATGTGCAAGAAGGAAAGAGGAGAAGAAGGTAGGAGGAAAAATAAATGGGATACTTTGCCTTCCATTCATTTCTTCTCCTACCTTCTTCTCCTCTTTCCTTCTTGCACATTTCCTCTCATAGTCTTCTCTTCTTTGTATCCTTAGTTACAAAGAGTGGCAGGGAAAAGAGAGGAAGTAAAGGAGGAGAGGATATAAGGTGAGAAAAGAAAATAAGGACATAGGAGAGGAGAGGAAATAAGGATACAAAAAAGACTATGAGAGGAAATATGAAAGAAGGAAAGAGGAGAAGAAGGTAGGAGGAGAAATGAATGGAAGGTACAGTTGTGGTCAAAAGTGTACATACACTTGTAGAAAATCACAATGTTATGGCTGTCTTGAGTCTTCAATAAGTTCTACAACTCTTATTTTTCTGTGATAGAGTGATCGGAACACATACATGTTTGTCACAAAAAACAGTCATAAAGTTTGGTTCTTTCATAAATTTATTATGGGTCTGCTGAAAATGTCACCAAATCTGCTGGGTCAAAAATATACATACAGCAACATTAGTATTTGGTTACATGTCCCTTGGCCATTTTCACGGCAACTAGGCGCTTTTGGTAGCCATCCACAAGGTCCTGGCAAGCTTCAGGTCGAATGTTTGACCACTCTTCTTGACAGAATTGGTGCAGTTCAGCTAAATTTGATGGTTTTCTTGCAAGAACCTGTTTCTTTAGTACTGTCCACATGTTCTCAATGGGGTTTAAGTCAGGACTTTGGGAAGGCCATTCTAAAACCTTAATTCTAGCCTGGTTTAGCCATTCCTTTACCACTTTTGATGTGTGTTTTGGGTCATTGTCTTGTTGGAACACCCAACTGCGCCCAAGACCCAACCTTCGGGCTGATGGTTTTAAGTTTTCCTGCAGAATTTGGAGGTAATCCTCCTTCTTCATTATCCCATTTACTTTCTGCAAAGAACCAGTTCCACTGGCAGCAAAACATCCCCAGAGCATAATACTACCACCACCATGCTTGACAGTAGGCATGGTGTTCCTGGGATTAAAGGCCTCACCTTTTCTCCTCCAAACATATTGCTGGGTGCTGTGGCCAAACAGCTCAATTTTTGTTTCGTCTGACCAGAGAACTTTCCTCCAGAAGGTTTTATCTTTGTCCATGTGATCAGCAGCAAACTTCAGCCGAGTCTTAAGGTGCCTTTTCTGGAGCAAGGGCTTCTTTCTTGCACGGCAGCCTCTCAGTCCATGGCGATGTAAAACACGCTTGACTGTGGAGACTGACACCTGTGTTCCATCAGCTTCCAAATCCTTGCAGACCTGCTTCTTGGTGATTCTTGGTTGACTCTTGACCATCCTGACCAATCTCCTCTCGGCAGCATGTGATAGCTTGCGTTTTCTTCCTGATCGTGGCAGTGACACAACTGTTCCATGCACTTTATACTTGCGTATAAGTGTCTGCACAGTTGCTCTTGGGACCTGTAGCTGCTTTGAAATGGCTCCAAGTGACTTCCCTGACTTGTTCAAGTCAATAATTCGCTTTTTCAGATCCACACTGAGTTCCTTTGACTTTCCCATTGTAGCTTTTGTAGCTGAGTCTAATCACTGGGTCAAATGAGCCCTATTTAAATGGGCTCATGAGAAGTCAACAGCTGTAGTCAATCAGAATCACTTAGAAGAAGTGAAGAGGCCATGACATGAAGCTAATTTGATTGACACAACTCGCTACATCACCAAAATTGACATATTTTGTTGCTGTATGTATATTTTTGACCCAGCAGATTTGGTGACATTTTCAGCAGACCCATAATAAATTTATGAAAGAACCAAACTTTATGACTGTTTTTTGTGACAAACATGTATGTGTTCCGATCACTCTATCACAGAAAAATAAGAGTTGTAGAACTTATTGAAGACTCAAGACAGCCATAACATTGTGATTTTCTACAAGTGTATGTACACTTTTGACCACAACTGTATAGGACAGAAGGGTAAGGAAGGGGAAAGAGGGAGAAGAACGAGAGGTGAGGAAACGAGGACACAGGAGGGAAGAAGACAGGAAAAGAAAACATGAAGAGACAAAGGAAGAGACAAAAGAGGGGATGAGGCGGCGAATGGGGAGAGAAATGGATGGAGGGAAAGGATAAGAAACAGCAGAGGTGTGAAACAAAGGAGAGGTGGTGTGAAAGAAGAAAGGAGCGAGGGATGAGGAGAGAGAGGGATGGGAGAGCGGGAGAGAGGGGGAGTTCAGCGGAGGTGAAGGTGAAGATGATTAAACTTTCCTGTGCAGCTGTCGGCTCCTTCTCCTCCTCTTGCATCCCTCTTTCATCATCCCTCGTTCAGCCCGTCAGCATGTGTGATCTGCCTTTCTCCATCCATCAATCTATCCTCATTCTTTCTTTTTATTTCTTTATTTCCTTCCTGGGAAATGGTCCTTAAATTAAAGAGTGACGCTCGGGGGGGGGGTGTGTTGTTGTTTTTGTTGTTGTTGTTGTTGTGATACAATTTGTTGTTTTTATTTTCTTTTATATTCAAAAGTTACACGTTAACACACTGAGACGTGCGTCTGAGAGCCGAAAAACACAGAAAATCTCTACTTTCATTAATTTTGGGGTTAAGGTTCATGTTGTCTTCATGTTGTCTTCATGTTGTCCTCATGTTGTCCTCATGTTGTCCCCATGCTGTCGTCATGTTGTCCTCATGTTGTCCTCATGTTGTCTTCATGTTGTCTTCATGGTGTCTTCATGTTGTCCTCATGTTGTCCTCATGTTGTCTTCATGTTGTCCTCATGTTGTCTTCATGTTGTCCTCATGTTGCCCTCATGTTGTCCTCATGTTGTCTTCATGTTGTCTTCATGTTGTCCTCATGTTGTCTTCATGTTGTCTTCATGTTGCCCTCATGTTGTCTTCATGTTGTCCTCATGTTGTCTTCACGTTGTCCTCATGTTGTCTTCACGTTGTCCTCATGTTGTCTTCATGTTGCCCTCATGTTGTCCTCATGTTGTCCTCATGTTGTCTTCATGTTGTCTTCATGTTGCCCTCATGTTGCCCTCATGTTGTTCTCATGTTGTCCTCATGTTGTCCTCATGTTGTCTTCATGTTGTCTTCATGTTGTCCTCATGTTGTCTTCATGTTGTCCTCATGTTGTCTTCATGTGGCCTTCATGTTGTCTTCATGTTGTCCTCATGTTGTCCTCATGTTGCCCTCATGTTGTCCTCATGTTGTCTTCATGTTGTCTTCATGTTGTCTTCATGTTGTCTTCATGTTGTCCTCATGTTGTCTTCATGTTGTCCTCATGTTGTCCTCATGTGGTCCTCATGTTGTCTTCATGTTGTCCTCATGTTGTCCTCATGTTGTCTTCATGTTGTCCTCATGTTGTCTTCATGTTGTCCTCATGTTGTCCTCATGTTGTCTTCATGTGGCCTTCATGTGGCCTTCATGTTGTCCTCATGTTGTCCTCATGTTGTCCTCATGTTGTCCTCATGTTGCCTTCATGTTGTCCTCATGTTGTCCTCATGTTGTCCTCATGTTGTCTTCATGTTGTCTTCATGTTGTCCTCATGTTGTCTTCATGTTGTCTTCATGTTGCCCTCATGTTGCCCTCATGTTGTCTTCATGTTGTCCTCATGTTGTCCCCATGTTGTCTTCACGTTGTCCTCATGTTGTCTTCATGTTGTCCTCATGTTGTCCTCATGTTGTCCTCATGTTGTCCTCATGTTGTCTTCATGTTGTCTTCATGTTGCCCTCATTTTGCCCTCATGTTGTTCTCATGTTGTCCTCATGTTGTCCTCATGTTGTCTTCATGTTGTCTTCATGTTGTCCTCATGTTGTCTTCATGTTGTCCTCATGTTGTCTTCATGTGGCCTTCATGTTGTCTTCATGTTGTCCTCATGTTGTCCTCATGTTGCCCTCATGTTGTCCTCATGTTGCCCTCATGTTGTCCTCATGTTGTCCTCATGTTGTCTTCATGTTGTCTTCATGTTGTCTTCATGTTGTCCTCATGTTGTCTTCATGTTGTCCTCATGTTGTCCTCATGTGGTCCTCATGTTGTCTTCATGTTGCCCTCATGTTGTCCTCATGTTGTCCTCATGTGGTCCTCATGTTATCTTCATGTTGCCCTCATGTTTCCCTCATGTTGTCCTCATGTTGTCCTCATGTTGTCTTCATGTTGTCCTCATGTTGTCCTCATGTTGTCTTCATGTTGTCTTCATGTTGTCCTCATGTTGTCCTCATGTTGTCTTCATGTGGCCTTCATGTTGTCCTCATGTTGTCCTCATGTTGTCCTCATGTTGTCCTCATGTTGCCTTCATGTTGTCTTCATGTTGTCTTCATGTTGTCCTCATGTTGTCTTCATGTTGTCTTCATGTTGTCCTCATGTTGTCTTCATGTTGTCCTCATGTTGTCCTCATGTTGCCCTCATGTTGTCCTCATGTTGTCCTCATGTGGTCCTCATGTTATCTTCATGTTGCCCTCATGTTTCCCTCATGTTGTCCTCATGTTGTCCTCATGTTGTCTTCATGTTGTCCTCATGTTGTCCTCATGTTGTCTTCATGTTGTCTTCATGTTGTCCTCATGTTGTCCTCATGTTGTCTTCATGTGGCCTTCATGTTGTCCTCATGTTGTCCTCATGTTGTCCTCATGTTGCCTTCATGTTGTCCTCATGTTGTCCTCATGTTGTCCTCATGTTGTCTTCATGTTGTCTTCATGTTGTCCTCATGTTGTCTTCATGTTGCCCTCATGTTGCCCTCATGTTGTCCTCATGTTGCCCTCATGTTGTCCTCATGTTGTCTTCATGTTGTCTTCATGATGCCCTCATGTTGTCCTCATGTTGTCCTCATGTTGTCCTCATGTTATCTTCATGTTGCCCTCATGTTGCCCTCATGTTGTCCTCATGTTGTCCTCATGTTATCTTCATGTGGCCTTCATGTTGTCTTCATGTTGTCCTCATGTTGTCCTCATGTTGTCTTCATGTTGTCTTCATGTTGCCCTCATGTTGTCCTCATGTTGTCTTCATGTTGTCCCCATGTTGTCCCCATGTTGTCCTCATGTTGCCCTCATGTTGCCCTCATGTTGTCCTCATGTTGTCCTCATGTTGTCCTAATGTTGCCCTCATGTTATCTTCATGTGGCCTTCATGTTGTCTTCATGTTGTCCTCATGTTGTCCTCATGTTGTCTTCATGTTGTCTTCATGTTGTCTTCATGTTGCCCTCATGTTGTCCTCATGTTGTCTTCATGTTGTCCCCATGTTGTCCTCATGTTGTCCTCATGTTGTCCTCATGTTGTCCTCATGTTGTCCTCATGTTGTCCTCATGTTGTCCTATATCAATGTTTTTAATTCCCCAAAATAACATGATTGATTCCACACAACGCTCTTTGCCAAGTACAAATCTCTACTTTCATTAATTTTGGGGCGTCTTATTCAATTTTATAGCATTTGAAACCAAATTGAAGTGTTTTTGAAATAGTATTGAGAGTAAAAGTTGACATATTCCAGTCTGTGATTATCATCAACATCCATTCCTTTAATTTTAGTCTCAATAATTCATAATTTCTGCTTTTTTAACTCAAATATTAGGTATAATTTCCTATAAATGAGGTTTATTGACCATAAATTCCAAAAATAACTGTAAAACTAAAGTTAATAAGTTAGTGTTACGTAGTGTTAAAAATATAAAAAAAATATTGACAAACCTTGAAAGAAAGCGTCAAGTGTTGAAAAAGAGACAAAATCGTAAGAAAAGTTAAAAACATTGATAAAAAGCGTCATATATATAAATATATTCATAAATATATATTTATACTGTGTATAAATATATATATATTCCTCTTTTTTTGCTATTGTCATATTATTTTACTGCTAATCTTTGCCCTTTAGACTATTTTAAAAACACTTAATAAACATATTGGGAAAAATAAATATAAAAAATAAAAATAAAGTTCTAATTTTCTTGTAGTTTTAATTATATTAAGCTGATTTTTTTTTTTTAAAGCCATTTCTGAATCTGTATTCCAAGTGGAGTCCAGACTTTCCACCGGTGGCCGATGAGCTGATGTGACTTTATTAGGATGTTAATCTCAATGGGAGTTAATGGGGATGAAAACATCACTTTAATCATAAAAAACACATCGTTATCTTCAGCTTTCTCACCCAGCTGGCGCGTTGGCATGAAATATGACATCGGTGCATTCCCAGATTGATTTTGCCCCATGAATCACACACCCTGCACGCATTAACGTGGTCACTTTTGGGGTATTTGTTTTGTTTTGTATTAATATCCGCCATTTAATAAGTCTCTTGCTTACAAGATGTCTCCCTGTAATTTGCTTCCCTGCTTTTTTTTATCCGCCTGTTTTTGTTGTTGTTATTAATTCATGTTGCTATTCATCTTTAGTAATTAATACCCTCAACTCATATCCATAAACTTTACATTATTACCCCGTAATGTTCATTATCGTGTGAGTCGTGCAAGCTCTGCTTAATTGTTGCGTGTCGTGCATTCATTAATTTGCGCAATAAAGTTTCCTTTCCTGTTGGAGATAACTCGTGAAATTAGAGCGACCAAATGTCTGGGTGGGGGGGGGGGGTAAATG
>JABXJD010000154.1:1312500-1327500 GCA_013375575.1 Percina caprodes | reverse complement strand
GTGAGGGGGAGGGATGGAGAGAGAGGGAGTGAGGGGGAGGGAAGGAGAGAGAGGGAGTGAGGGGGAGGGAAGGAGAGAGAGGGAGTGAGGGGGAGGGAAGGAGGGAGAGAGAGAATGATGGAGAGAGAGGGAGTGAGGGGGAGGGAAGGAGAGAGAGGGAGTGAGGGGGAGGGAAGGAGGGAGAGAGAGAATGATGGAGAGAGAGGGAGGGAAGGAGGGAGAAAGAGGAAGAGAGAGAGGGAAGGAGGGAGAGAGAGGGATGGAGAGAGGGAGGGAAGGAGGGAGAAAGAGGAAGAGAGAGAGGGAAGGAGGGAGAGAGAGGGATGGAGAGAGGGAGGGAAGGAGGGAGAGGGAGTGAGGGGGAGGGAGAGCGAGAGAGAGAGATGGGGAGAGAGGGAGAAAGGGGGGGGGTTAGCCTTTCCTCTCTAAGCGTAGCTCCCATGGCGCCATTTTAATGCTACGTAGCCATCACCTGCCATTAGCATCCCATTGACGCCCATTCATTTTGTTAGCATCCTTGTGACTCCCATTCATTTTGTTAGCATCCCATTGACTCCCATTCGTTTTGTTAGCATCCCATTGACTCCCATTCGTTTTGTTAGCATCCCATTGAGTCCCATTCATTTTGTTAGCATCCCATTGACTCCCATTCATTTTGTTAGCATCCCATTGACTCCCATTAATTTTGGCGCCACTTTGACAGTGAATAACTTTACATCTGAAGCGTTTAAAGACTCTATTTGTCCGTTGTTCATTTCTAATAAGACGCCCCAAAATTAATGAAAGTAGAGATTTGTACTTGCCAAAGAGCGTTGTGTGGAATCAATCATGTTATTTTGGGGAATTAAGAACATTGATATAGGAAAACGGGTCAATTTGACCTTTGACTTTGCAAAATCTGTGTTTTTAAAGGTGCTTTATTAATGAACTTATTGAATTATTATAATTTTCCTGACGAGTAGCGCCACATCCCAGTTGACAGACAGCACATACTTGCCTTTTTTGTTGGTTTTGTTAATGTAACCTTCTTCCAGGAACTCCCACAGTCTTTCAGTATCACTTTGTATTAATAGAAAGACTCTTGTGAAGGGCGTCCACCCATTAAAGCTGATGTCCTTACTAACCCAGTTATCCATCTAATGTCCTTTTCTAATCTGTTTATCCCGCTTTCCCTCCATACCAGACAAATGGGACATTATTGGCTTACATTACTGCTCGCTGTATGGCCCCAAGCAGTCAATCATCCACTCGAATATTCAGAAATGCTTTGACACCAAATTAAAACTGACATGAAAAGCATGTGTTGAACAAAGTAAAGTATTTCCAATCAGGTGTAATTGGCTTGCCGGAGCCAGCGGTGATATATGTTGGTAATTAGTTAAGCGGGCTGAGTTTGTCTCAAAGGGTGTTTTTTTTTCTCCTACTTCTGCAACTGATCGTGAATCAAAATGTCAGAATAAACTGGGAAATAAGGAGGACTTTTTAATGGCATCCATTGCCAATACACATGATTGGAGGGAGTGGGGGGGGGGGCCAGGGATGTGGAGTTTTACCCCTTTAAAAACTCCCTATATCTAGAATATACACCATAGAAATAGAGTGGCAATTTCCATTCACATCAACGTAGCACAACGGACGGAGCAGCAGGCATTTCTATGTGTACCGTTGCCATGGTAACGTATACACTTCCGATAATAAGCCGACATTCGGCCAATCGCGGAGATGAGGTTTTTACAATATCTGACGGACAAACGAGCCGTGGAGTAGTAACGTTACGAGGCAGAGAGCCAGACGCTGGATGAGTCACATTAACGAGTGATAGCTTTACTCGGCTTCTTTTCTGTGAACGATGTGGCAAAAGAGTAACGTCAAGGCGCCGTTAGCAAGTTAGCAAGCTAACGTTAGCCAGCTAACGTTAGCCAGCTAACAATGTCCAACTATCCCACTGCTGGGTCTAACGTTAGCGGTCTGCTGACCCACTGCTGGGTCTAACGATAGCGGTCTGCTGACCCACTGCTGGGTCTAACGTTAGCGGTCTGCTGACCCACTGCTGGGTCTAACGTTAGCGGTCCGCTGTCCCACTGCTGGGTCTAACGTTAGCGGTCTGCTGACCCACTGCTGGGTCTAACGTTAGCGGTCTGCTGACCCACTGCTGGGTCTAACGATAGCGGTCTGCTGACCCACTGCTGGGTCTAACGTTAGCGGTCTGCTGACCCACTGCTGGGTCTAACGTTAGCGGTCCGCTGTCCCACTGCTGGGTCTAACGTTAGCGGTCTGCTGACCCACTGCTGGGTCTAACGTTAGCGGTCCGCTGACCCACTGCTGGGTCTAACGTTAGCGGTCTGCTGACCCACTGCTGGGTCTAACGATAGCGGTCTGCTGACCCACTGCTGGGTCTAACGTTGGCGGTCCGCTGATCCACTGCTGGGTCTAACGGTAGCGGTCCGCTGACCCACTGCTGGGTCTGACGTTAGCGGTCTGCTGACCCACTGCTGGGTCTGACGTTAGCGGTCCGCTGATCCACTGCTGGGTCTAACGTTGGCGGTCCGCTGACCCACTGCTGGGTCTAACGATAGCGGTCCGCTGATCCACTGCTGGTTTCTAACGTTAGCGGTCTGCTGACCCACTGCTGGGTCTAACAGCGGTCTGCTGACCCACTGCTGGGTCTAACGTTAGCGGTCCGCTGACCCACTGCTGGGTCTAACGTTAGCGGTCTGCTGACCCACTGCTGGGTCTAACGTTAGCGGTCCGCTGATCCACTGCTGGGTCTAACGGTAGCGGTCCGCTGATCCACTGCTGGGTCTAACGGTAGCGGTCTGCTGATCCACTGCTGGGTCTAACGTTGGCGGTCCGCTGACCCACTGCTGGGTCTAACGTTAGCGGTCCGCTGATCCACTGCTGGGTCTAACGTTAGCGGTCTGCTGACCCACTGCTGGGTCTAACGATAGCAGTCTGCTGACCCACTGCTGGGTCTAACGTTGGCGGTCCGCTGATCCACTGCTGGGTCTAACGGTAGCGGTCCGCTGACCCACTGCTGGGTCTAACGTTAGCGGTCTGCTGACCCACTGCTGGGTCTAACGTTAGCGGTCCGCTGATCCACTGCTGGGTCTAACGGTAGCGGTCCGCTGATCCACTGCTGGGTCTAACGGTAGCGGTCCGCTGACCCACTGCTGGGTCTAACGTTAGCGGTCCGCTGATCCACTGCTGGGTCTAACGTTGGCGGTCTGCTGACCCACTGCTGGGTCTAACGTTAGCGGTCCGCTGACCCACTGCGGTCCGGTAACACTAACACGGGGGTAACACTGCGGTAACACTAACACTGGGGGTAACACTGCAGTTACACTGAAATATTTCACGATGCTGTGATGTCAAAATCCAAAATGCTTCATATTAAAGGAAGTCAATTATATATACATTCAGTTATTAATCAAAGCTGTTTAATGGCAGCCAATCGTCTGCAGGAGCCCTACACACACACACACACACACACACACACACACACACACACACACACACACACACACACACACACACATGGATTGATAAATACGTGCACTCACAGACCAATGATGTGTAGTTGTATAATGAGAGTGCACACAGACGGCTGCACTCTCTGATCGAAGCCAATGGATTGAATGGATTTTTACAATTTGAAATGTACCCGGGGAGAGTTGGAGGACACTGAGAGAGTCTGAGAACGAGGGAGATGAAAGAGAGAGAGAGAGAGAGAGAGAGAGAGAGAGAGAGGGGGAGAGAGGGTGAGAGAGAGAGAGAGGGGGGAGAGGGGGAGAGAGAGAGAGAGAGAGAGAGAGAGAGAATTGGATGAACGAGGGCCGTGAAGCGTTCCGCCATCTGAACTCTTTGTTAGCAGCCGAGCCGTTTCTTAATAACGCTCATCGCTCTCTGAAACTCCCATCTATCCCTCCCTCCATCCCTCCATCCCCTCCTCTCATCCCTCCATCCCCTCCCTGCATCCTCCATCCCCTCCTCTTTTCCTCTCATCCCTCCATCCCCTCCCTGCATCCTCCATCCCCTCCACTCCTCCTTCCATCCCTCCATCCCCTCCCTCAATCCCCTCCATCTCCTCCATCTCCTCCTCCCATCCTTCCATCCCTCCATCCCTCCTCTCAACCCTGCTCTCATCCCTCCATCCCCTCCCTCCATCCTCCATCCCCTCCTCTCATCCCTCCATCCCCTCCTCCCATCCCTCCTCCCATCCTCCCATCCTCCATCCCCTCCTCACATCCCTCCATCCCCTCCTCCTATCCCTTCATCCCCTCCAACACCTCCTCCCATCCCTCCATCCACTCATCCCCTCCTTTCATCCCTCCATCCCTCCATCCCTCTCTGCACTTCCATCTTATCAACATCCCTTATCTCACTTTCCATCCGTATCCCTCCATCAATCTATCCAAAGGCGTCCTTTACGTCGGGGAATGAGGAGGTTACAACCCCCAAAATAATCATAACTGGCCAGTTAACCCCCAGTATTATTAACCCCCCCCAGTATTATTACCCCCCCCCCCCATATTATATCATAACGATGAATGAAAACTATTTAATAAACATCCCGAAACACGAGTGAAGTTTTGAATCTGCAGAAAGGAGAATCATAATTTCCATAATTAAGACATTTGCACCATAGAGAGAAAATGCTTAATTAACTTATAATTAATGTTTTCCTGTCAAATTGAAAATCAACACTCGATGTTTTTAACTTTTCTTACACTTTTGACACTTTTTTTCAACACTTTTGACACTTTTTTTCCCGATGTTTGTCACTTTTTAGATGTTTTCAACTCTTTAACACTAACTTCTGACACTTTTTCTCAACCAATTGTCTTCCACCTTTCCTTCTTCCCTTTCTCCCTCTTTCCACTATCTCCTTTCCTTTTTCAATTTCTTTCCACCCTAGCTGTTTCCTTCCCTTGTCCTCTTTCCTCCCTCCCTCCCTCCCTCCCTCCCTCCCTCCCTCCCTCCCTCCCTCCCTCCCTCCTTTCTTTTCAAAACAAAGACAAACTTCCTTCACTTTACTTTTTCTTAATCAACTGTTTCCCCCCTTTCCTTCTTCCCTTTCTCCCTCCTTCCACTATTTCCTTTTTTAATTTCTTTCCACATTAGTTTCCTTCCCTTGTCCTCTTTCCTCCCTCCCTCCCTCCCTCCCTCCCTCCCTCCCTCGCTCCCATCTTTCTTTTCAAACCAAAGACAAACTTCCTTCACTTTACTTTTTCTTAATCAACTGTTTCCCACATTTCCTTCTTCTCTTTCTCCCTCCTTCCACTATCTCCTTTCCTTTTTCAATTTCTTTCCACATTAGTTTCCTTCCCTTGTCCTCTTTCCTCCCTCCCTCCCTCCCTCCCTCCCTCCCTCCCTCCCTCCCTCCCTCCCTCCCTCCCTCCCTCGCTCCCATCTTTCTTTTCAAACCAAAGACAAACTTCCTTCACTTTACTTTTTCTTAATCAACTGTTTCCCACATTTCCTTCTTCTCTTTCTCCCTCCTTCCACTATCTCCTTTCCTTTTTTAATTTCTTTCCACATTAGCTGTTTCCTTCCCTTGTCCTCTTTCCTCCCTCCCTCCCTCCCTCCCTCCCTCCCGTCTTCCTTTCCCAACCAAAGACAAGCTGCTGCTGGACTAATTGCAGCTGTTGTTTTCTAACGACAACACTAGAAATCTTCTGTTGTTTATTACCACAGCGAAGATGAAAATAATGTTGCTTTGAGGCTTAAAGCGGAGAAAGTTCATTTTGAAGCCATCTGTCCCTCAGGATGCTGATTAATTTGTCGCCGGCTGCCTGTCACTCAAACCGTTTGATCTGCACTCTTACTAATTGATTTTTTAATATTTTTAAGGAGAGGGGAAAAAAAAACACGAGCAAAATTGACTTTGATGAGGTTTTTTGATCAGAAGAACTTTTCTTTAAAGTAGCGGTATGTAAAGTCTCAGCTGAATCAAAGAAAACGGGGTAAACATGGCAGATCTGCTTGTCTTGTATCTTATAGTAAGAACTTCTGGCTTCGTATTGTCTGAATTTGACCTCTTTTATTCTTCCAATTATTGAAAATATTCCATCTCTCCCCCCCCAGAGTTTTATTCTCTCAGGGTCCAGAAACTTGTGAGAGAATTAGATACTAGCGTCTTAAAGCTGCAGCCGAGATGTTTTAATGGCCTAATCTCCTTCACATGCAGACATGTTGGACTGTATGACAGATTTAACAGTTACACAAAAACATCTTTTCACTTTTGATTACAAGCAGTAATCTTGGCAATAGTGCATCTTTCCTTGTTGAACTTCTTAGTGGCAACAAGGGTCCGAAATTACCAGCCACTTAATATTCAACATGACATCATGACTTGGCGGAAACATACAGTACACGCCCACTTTCTTAAACCAAGTGGCGTGTCCTCTGTATGTGTTTTGAGCTATCTGCATGTATGTCTAAGCGGGTGTGCAGCCGCCCCCCAACATTTACATTAAGTCATCAGTGCATGGATGAAACAGCAGATATAATCAGATATGTAATACTCTGCACCCTCTTCAATGAATTACATGCACACCAATGTGTATGATATCCTATAGCGGCGGTCCCCAACCCCCGGGCAGTGGACCAGTAACGGTCCGTGCATCATTTAGTATCGGACCGCACAAGAAAGAATAAATAACTTACATTAATTCCGTTTTATTTCTTATCTGAGCCATAAGGAGCTTTTATTTTGAAAAATGAGCGTGAACGCCAAAATGCTAAAATGTCGTCTTTGCGAAGGGGAAAAGGCCGAGTGAGGAGACAGAACAGGAGCCTACGACTTCCAAGAAAAAGAAAGCTGCATTGACAGAAAATACCAGGAGTCCTTAAAATACTACTCCTTAAAATACTAGTACAGGAATACTTAAAATATGGATTCATCGCCACAGGGGTTTCTCACAAACTGAGCGTTCATAGACAAAAAAACGGAGGGCCACTGCATCAGTAAATGACACAAATACAGTATTTCTTCAGCTTTTATGCCACTCGTATCATTTTATTTTGTTGTATTTATCCGTCACACCTTATCCCTCGTCTGGTATTCAGGTCAAATTGACCCATTTCAAATTTTTACAAGAAGAAAAATGGTCCAAGTTCCATGTTTTCTACCTGAAATCAGCACCTTACCTTATTTCCTGAGATAAACATGTATTCCTGACTCAGAACATTATTCTGGATATGACACTTATGTTGTTTCCATAGTGATTTTTAACATGAATTATAACCTGATGATAAAAACGAACCCCACTTCCATCTTTAATAGTGTTCTAGTAGAGACTGATTCATTCCCTGAACATAGATGTTATCTCAGCTGCTGGAAATGGAGATAAAGACAATATTTTTTAATTAATATTTTTTAATTTGGCCTGTGATATTGTGATGCAGATTACAGATGTGCGACCGCTGGCGTGTGATATTGTGATGCAGATTACAGATGTGCGACCGCTGGCGTGTGATATTGTGATGCAGATTACAGATGTTCGACCGCTGGCGTGTGATATTGTGATGCAGATTACAGATATGCGACCGCTGGCGTGTGATATTGTGATGCAGATTACAGATATGTGACCGCTGGCGTGTGATATTGTGATGCAGATTACAGATATGCGACCGCTGGCGTGTGATATTGTGATGCAGATTACAGATATGCGACCGCTGGCGTGTGATATTGTGATGCAGATTACAGATATGCGACCGCTGGCGTGTGATATTGTGATGCAGATTACAGATATGTGACCGCTGGCGTGTGATATTGTGATGCAGATTACAGATATGCGACCGCTGGCGTGTGATATTGTGATGCAGATTACAGATGTTTGACTGCTGGCGTGTGATATTGTGATGCGGATTACAGATGTGCGACCGCTGGGATTACAGCGCTGTACTTTGCGTAGCTACGTGTACGACGGCTTCATGGGAACAGCTGGTCTTCTTAAATGTGCTTTGACATCGTTCCATCTGCTTTTCGCATGTGCTGCATGTGGAACAACAACCTGCACGGAGACTGCAGATTACCTTTTGGCTAATTCTGACGTTTAATCCTCGCCGATGTTAAGTAATGAAATGTGGAAATGTGGCCAAAAATATAAACATAAAATAATAAGCATCTATAACAGCTGAGAGCTGGATAAGTAGAAATCAGATACAGCGTTTCGGAGTTTTTTCACAATGTTGCATCACTCAGAAACATCACTTCTGTCTCACACACACACACACACACACACACACACACACACACACACACACACACACACACACACACACACACACACACACAAACAGATTTATAGCTCTATACACACACACACAAAATGCAGCATTTCAGAGAAGAGAGTCTTAAGAACAATCTTGTGTGTGTGTGTGTGTGTGTGTGTGTGTGTGTGTGTGTGTGTGTGTGTGTGTGTGTGTGTGTGTGTGTGTGGAACCTGATGTTATTAAATGATATCAACATCAAGGCTCCTGTTTGAAGTGTAACTTCCTTTTTGTTCTCTTCTCTCTTTGCCCACACACACACACACACACACACACACACACACACACACACACACACACACACTGTAATTGTACTTGTTTCTAAGTTTCTGTGTGTGAGAGTTTTTTGCAGAGTTATCAACCCTCTGCATCAGCTCTGAACAGTGTGTGTGTGTGTGCGTGTGTGTGTGTGTGTGTGTGTGTGTTTCCTATCAGTGCTGTGTCTCAGTGCAAGTATGAGAACCATACATCATAGTTCTACTGTACCAGATAGCTTATCACACACACACACACACACACACACACAGAGATGTGTTCAAACAGATATTATTGTTGCCTGATATTTCTGGTGCCGTGTGTGTGTTGCCAATTTTCATGTGACCAATAAAATTGATTAGTAATAAAACTAATGCTAACCCTAACCACTGATCAGCGGTCCTGTAACGAGGACCGGTCCTGTAACGAGGACCGGTCCTGTAACGAGGACCGGTCCTTGTTACAGGACCGGTCCCAATATCACAGCGTTGAATACAACGTCGTATTTCATAAGAGAGGATCCAGAACCGTTGATGGTGTTGCGTTTCTTTCACTGCCTCTAACCAAATCTAGAAAGTACAAGTCTATAGGTAATGTCCATGTTTTAACCACCGAAAGTCTTGAGAAGTGATGTAAAAGTGATAGTTAGTAAGCCGGACCAGCCAGACCCACATCCAGATGTTGGGTCTATGAACTCCCCATTGGCTGGGCTCAATCCGAGGGGCGGGACAAACGGTTGTCTTTCAAATCCCCCTCTGCACGCGATAGCAAACTGTTATCCTTTCTGTTGCTGTTATTGCCACTTTTCATTCTAACCCCAACCGGTCGTCAGACACCGCCCACCAAGAGCCTGGGTCTGGGCCTGGGCCTGGGCCTGGGTCTGGGCCTGGGTCTGGGTCTGGGTCTGGGTCTGGGTCTGTCCGAGGTTTCTTCCTAAAAGGAAGTTTTTCCTCGCCACTGTCGCACTGTTGCTTGCTCTGGAGGGAACTACTAGAACTGTTGGGTCCTTGTAAATTCTGGAGTGTAGTCTAGACCTGCTCTATCTGGTCTAGACCTGCTCTATCTGGTCTAGACCTGCTCTATCTGGTCTAGACCTGCTCTATCTGGTCTAGACCTGCTCTATCTGTAAAGTGTCTTGAGATAACTCTTGTTATGAATTGATACTATAAATAAATTGAAATTCAAATTGATCGGACAGCGCTCCAACCAATCAGAGCAACGCTGGTTGATAGATTAGGAATAGCCCCTCGAGATGTGACATCTCGTCTTCGAGGGGGTCCTTAAAGGCCCTAAAAGAAGTACAGTACATGCACAATTAGACAAAACATTAAAAAAAACATACACACATGCTGACAAGCCAAAACAAAAGCTCTCCATCACACCAAAATCACCCATAGATTAGATAGATTAACCATTAACCTCCGAACACACCTTCCTTTTTTAAGAATGACTTCAGAGCTTCACTCCGAGTCTCCAAAGCCGATTGGACAGACTGCTCTCCAGCAGCAGCGGCCATCTTCTTTGTTTTCAAGTTGCGACTCTGCCGTCCTGACGTTAAGCCCGCCCACCTACTCTATACCCGATGTGATTGGCCTGACTAGTTTGGTTTTTCCATCTAGACTTCCCAGACCGACCCTGGCTGCAGATTGCCTTTGCAGCCGTTATGGTGCGTCTAGATGTCCGGGCCAGATAGTTGGTGCTCCACCGTGGTGATATTCAATCATTACCGGTCAGCGTGAGATGTCCGCTGGTTCGGCATCGACGGATCATAACTCTTCTCTGTTTTTCTGATAGGAAGCACTGACACAGATCAGATGGTGCTGTGTTGAAAAATGGTTTTGTGGGTTATTTACTTATTTGGGTTTTATCTCAAGCCGACGCAGGCCGCAGATATCAGCTCCATTTACAGCAACACACACACACACTCACTCAATCCAGCTAACAATAGGAGAGAGAGAGCGAGAGAGAGCGAGAGAGAGAGGCTCGTCTGTTAGATGTCTATCGCCCCTGCTCATTTCAGTGTGAAAGAGAGATTTAAAAGCTTGTTCCACTTTTCTTTCCCATCCGGGACTCGTCCTGAAACACAGAAACAATCGGAGCAAAGCGCTTTAAAAACGCATAAATGTGAATGATGTGCGTGTTCGTGATTGAAAAGTTTGACATATGGATGAAAAATATTTGTCTTTTTTATTAGAAAGAAAGCAAATGTGTGTATATATGCCTGTATATATGTCTGTCTGCCTGTCTGTCTGCCTGCCTGTCTGTCTGTCTGTCTGCCTGTCTGCCTGTCTGCCTGTCTGCCTGTCTGCCTGTCTGCCTGCCTGCCTGTCTGTCTGCCTGTCTGTCTGTCTGCCTGTCTGCCTGTCTGCCTGTCTGTCTGCCTGTCTGCCTGTCTGCCTGTCTGCCTGCCTGCCTGTCTGTCTGCCTGTCTGCCTGTCTGCCTGTCTGCCTGTCTGCCTGCCTGCCTGTCTGCCTGTCTGTCTGCCTGCCTGCCTGCCTGCCTGCCTGTCTGCCTGTCTGCCTGTCTGTCTGCCTGTCTGCCTGCCTGCCTGCCTGCCTGTCTGCCTGTCTGTCTGCCTGCCTGCCTGCCTGCCTGCCTGTCTGCCTGTCTGCCTGTCTGTCTGCCTGTCTGCCTGCCTGCCTGCCTGCCTGTCTGCCTGTCTGCCTGTCTGTCTGTCTGTCTGTCTGTCTGTCTGTCTCTGTCTCCTGATGGTTTTGAGATTTTTTTACTATTTTCACTTCTGTTTCCAAAGTCTTTCTCACTCCATGTCCTTGATTTCATGGCAGCAGCATGAGCGCAAGTGTGTGTGTGTGTGTGTGTGTGTGTGTGTGTGTGTGTGTGTGTGTGTGTGTGTGTGTGTGTGTGTGTGTGTGTGTGTGTGTGTGTGTGTGTGTGTGTGTGTGTGTGTGTGTGTGTGTGTGTGTGCATGCTCATGCTGTCGAGCTGCAGTGGTAATCGATTAACGCCAACATGTCTGAACCAGCATCGCATTAGTCAACGTCACACACTGCCACCTGCTCAAAAGTGTGTGTGTGTGTGTGTGTGTGTGTGTGTGTGTGTGTGTGTGTGTGTGGTTAAGCATGAGGGCCTGCAGGTGATTACATTCCTTCAGAAAATGAAAGAGTGTGAGGGCGAGAGAGGAAAGAAGCGTATAGAAAGAGGAAGGAAAATCCAGAAAGGGAGAGGAGGAAGGAAACATTAGCTAGACGGGGAAAGAGAAGAGAAACCCATGAAAGAAAAGCAAAGAAAGCGAGTGATGCAGAGGTGAAGAGATGGAGAGAGGAAGAGATGGAGAGAGGAAGAGATGGAGAGAGAGCGAGTGATAAAGAGGTGAAGAGATGGAGAGAGAGCGAGTGATAAAGAGGTGAAGAGATGGAGAGAGAGCGAGTGATAAAGAGGTGAAGAGATGGAGAGAGAGCGAGTGATAAAGAGGTGAAGAGATGGAGAGAGAGCGAGTGATAAAGAGGTGAAGAGATGGAGGGAATTCTAACTTTGTGTCGTTACAGCTCCTCAAAAAAATGAGTGTACCAACATTTATTTAGTTAATTATTAATAATCATTCATGAGCTTGTCACACCATTTAAACATCATTACCAATTGCAGTCCCCGTCCTTATATTTATATTCGTTAGCATTACATCTATAATTTTAATGAATGAAGAGGCGTCTTCAGGCGTTCTTCAGCAATGTGACATGACACTTCTGAGACTTGTGGGACACACATTGAAACAACGGTTCAAATCGAGGCAGCAGAAGCTGAAATATGAGTTTTTGTGCACGTTGAGACCAGAAGAAGCAGCTGGTCCACAGACTGAGAGATGTTCTCCCAGTCATCATCAGGTTTTGCATGAGGATTAGAGATTCGGGGGAGGGGGGGGGGACTTGGGTTGAACGTTGTGAGGCGTGGAGATCTTCACTTATGAGCAAAATTACAATTTTGTGCGAATCAAACATACTTTTCCTGCATTCTGGTAAGTTTTTCTGCAACAATAGAACATAATAGAAAGTCTTTATTGTCATTATACACACGTGCAGTACCTGTGCAACGAGATTTAAGCAACACCTTTACAGTGTCAACACAAAATATCAAAATATAATATATAAGTAGTGCAGAAGAAGAGAGGGGGGGGGGATGTGGAGCCCAGTCCTGAGAGCAGTTATATACATCTATAAAATAGAGATATAAAGGTTTATATCAGAAGTACTGAGTGTTAAACCTCGTGTTGTCTTCCCGTTAACCATGAACTTGACCTTACAGGTCAAAATTAAAAAAAAATTGGTGCATTTTACGATGTTTTTGTCATTTTTTTCTCATTTATTTCTCACTTTTTCCATTTTTTGGCACTTTTTTTAAAAACCTGAGCTGGTTTAATAACAGGTTTTACGCTTATTCTTGAAATTCATGGTCAACAAACCTCATTTGTATCAAATTATACATACATTTTTAGTTAAAAAAGCAGAGATTTTGAAGTATTTTGACTAATAGTTAAGATCAGAGGATGTTGAGTGGATCTCAGATGGTAGATGTCAGAGTTTAATCCGGATACTGTTTTGAAAAATAATTCAAATGCTACAAGATTAAATAAAACGCACAAAAAATTCAATGAAAGTAATCATTAATGTCACCACACGGACGTTGTATGGTATCATCCATGTTATTTTTGGGCAATTTGTTTGAAAGAAATCTAATATTTCTGTTATAAAACACTTAGAAACGGGTCAATTTGACACGAGGGTTAAATATTGCACAGTAATGAGATTAAAGTGTAATAATGAATAAATAATTACAGTTTGAGATGTCTTCATAATTGTGTAAAGGAAATTATTATTAGATATTTGGCGTGGTTGCACTGTTCAGTTTTGATTATGGCGGAGGGGGGTTGCAACCTCTCTCCTGTAAATTATACCTATGAATGTCAGCTTTATGAACTTTGCCATTTGATAATAGAACGCCTAAAAATCTGGATATCATTTGGGAAAACCGAATGGCTTCGCTCGCATCTTTCTCCGCCGCCATCACATAGGCGGGGGAGACTTACCAAGGTTACCGAACCTCAACGCCATCGTTCTCAGCCACGCCTCTGTGCGCTGATTGGACCGCCAAAGATTTGACCACAGAGGACCTCCGAATGCACCACGCACCCAGACGGAGTACTGAAGGAAAATGAAAGCGGAAGTACAAAGGGGGGCGGAGCCAGGCTGGGTCGTAGGGGGTCGAGGTCCAGGATCTGTACGGACCAGTCCACTTCTTCCACACCAAACTGGGAAAACGGGTCCTAATGGAGCCGGCTTTGTGCCAGGTTCAATTTCCCTTCTGAAATAATGAACTAAAACCATTCAGTTTAATATCAACACGAGTTTCTGAGCGACTTCTCACCAGAATACAGGTACCGAGTTGTTTTTTAATCAGCTAAGTGTGAACGTTTGCTTGCCAGCAGTGACGGTGTAACAAAGCTAACTTAAGAAAAACGCACGTGCACGTGCACGTGCACGTACGTGCACGGCCTCTCCAGGAATCTGGCAGCAGATTGTAAAAAATTGTGTGATGTTGTTTGGATCACAAGACGCTTCGCTTGAAGCGGCAACACCTTCATCTCTGTGTCTCTGAGCCAAAAACACAGGGGGGGGGGAGGAAGGGGGGGGGGGAAGGAGGGGGAGAGACGTGACAAAACAAATTAATACAAAATTAAATTGAACACATTTTAAATACTTTTTTAAAGTTTTATAGAGAAAATAAAGCCTTCACAGTCCTACACATCCTTACAGATGTAAGAAAGAGACCATTGCTCCCTCCTTCCCTCCCTCCCTCTCTCTCTCTCTCTCCCTCTCTCTCTTTCTCCCTCCCTTGATCCCTACCGCTCTCTCTCTCTCTCTCTCTCTCTCCCTCTCCTCTCTCTCTTCCTCCCTCCCTCCCTCCTGTCTCTCTCTTTCTCTCTCACTACCTTTCCCTCTTTGTCTCTCTCTCCCTACCTCTCTCTCTCTCTCTCTCACTTTCCTCTCTCTCTCCTCCGGCTATCACACCTCTCCTCTCTCTTTCTCTCTCTCTCTCCCTCCCTCCCTCTCTCTTCCTCCCACCCGCCCTTCCCTCTCTCCCTCCCTTTCCTCTCTTTCCCTCCGGCTATCACACCTCTCCCTCCCTCTCTCTCTTTCTCTCTCCTCGATCCCTACCGCTCTCTCTCTTCTTTCTTTCCCTCCCTCCCTCTCTCTTTCTTCCTTCCCTCTCTCCCTCACTTTGCTCTCTTTCCCCGGCTATCACTACCTCTCCCTCTCTCTCTTCCTCCTCCTCCCACCCTTCCTCCTCCTCCCTCCCTCCCTCTCAGCATTCTCCTGGATGGAGTGATAATATCCATGTTATTAGACCGTGTGCTGAGCTGTTGAGGCAGGAGTTGGGGGGGGGGCAGTGAAGAGGAGTTGCGGGGGGGGGGGTCAGGGTTCGGCTGAAGAGTCTCAACTGAGACGTCCCCGTCCCCT
>JABXJD010000154.1:1305000-1307500 GCA_013375575.1 Percina caprodes | reverse complement strand
CTGCAGGGCCGTTATTATGTGTGGTGACAGTGTGACAGAGAATAATGGAGACATGTGGCCTCGTTCACCTCTGTGTCTGTTAAATTAATGACTAACAGCTTCACACTAAACTCCTGCAGCTCAGTCTGTCTCGTGTTACAGTCCGGACGAATTACCAGCAGATTAACACCGAGCAGAGCAGCAGTCGTCTGCTTCAGAGTCTCCAGATACCCGGACCAGAGTGCCGAGGACTTTCTGTGGTACAAAATCCAGATTGATTGACACTCATGACGCTTTTTTCAACGCTTTGTCACTTTCTCGGTTGCCTGGAAATTCAAAAGTATGGGTCCGGCATTGAGTAATCAAAGTCGCCAATCTCGAGGGGCGGCATCAAGCGTGCATGTGAAAATCTCCCTGCATGCAATAGGATAACACTATGACCAATCCCAACAACACACAGGGTGACGTATCCATTGGTGCAGCAGCTGGCCCCGCCTACATCAGATACACCGATGTGATTGGTGCAGCTCGCCTCTGGCCCCACCTACATCATATACACCGATGTGATTGGTGCAGCTGGCCTCTGGCCCCACCTACATCATATACACCGATGTGATTGGTGCAGCTCGCCTCTGGCCCCACCTATATCAGATACACCGATGTGATTGGTGCAGCTCGCCTCTGGCCCCGCCTACATCAGATACACCGATGTGATTGGTGCAGCTCGCCTCTGGCCCCGCCTACATCAGATACACCGATGTGATTGGTGCAGCTGGCCTCTGGGCCCGCCTACATCAGATACACCGATGTGATTGGTGCAGCTCGCCTCTGGCCCCGCCTACATCAGATACACCGATGTGATTGGTGCAGCTCGCCTCTGGCCCCGCCATAACAGATACAGCGATGTGATTGGTGCAGCTCGCTACGGCTACGCATAGTTAATGAGCATCATTACTCGATGCCCGATTCAAATTGTGCTCTCGGAGATGTCTGGTTACCATGGTAGTTTTTCTGAGCTTTTGGCACTTTTTGCACTTTTGGTGTTTTTGATGCATTTTTCAACTCTTTTGGAACTTGTTTGGCGTTTTTTCTTAACTTTTTCAATTTTTATCTTTTCTTCTCGACGCTTTATGCCTTTTTGTTTTTGACTGACTGGAATTACAACACTGTCAGGACCTACTTACCGTTCAGATGCCGTAAAGAAAGATATCATAAGATATCTTAAGATCCAGGACTGATATGAAGGAGATCTTTCACCCTGTGTCGAGATGAGACGGCCACAATTTCATTTATTTTCTTCATACACATTAATCTACATTTCTGTTAGCCAGCCAAAATCTCAAAATCAAAAATGTGCCCATAATGTGGCCGGGTTGGTTCAGTGGTAGAGCGGGCGCACATGTACTGAGAGGTTCTGGGTTCAAGTCTGACCTGTGGTGATTTCCTGCATGTCTTCCCCCCGTTCTCACCTCGCTGTCCTGTCAAGAATTAAAGGTGGAAAAGCCCAAAAGTAATAATCTGTCCATTATGGCAAAAATGCACCACAAAATTATTGTTTAAGGCAATGTTTCCCAAACTTAGGGTCGGGACCCAAAATGGGTCGCAGACCCGTTTTATTGGGTCGCCAATTGTCAGAGTAACATGAGAATCTGGCTTTTCGACTCTAGCGTACCTGAAAAACTATTACAGAAACAGACTAAATGCTCAGCATGACCTCAGAATGACCTCAGAATGACCCCAGAACGACCTCAGAATGACCTCAGCATGACCTCAGAATGACCCCAGAACGACCTCAGAATGACCTCAGAATGACCTCAGCATGACCTCAGAATGACCCCAGAACGACCTCAGCATGACCTCAGAATGACCTCAGAATGACCTCAACATGGCCTCAGAATGACCTCAGCATGACCTCAGAATGACCCCAGAACGACCTCAGAATGACCTCAGCATGACCTCAACATGACCTCAGAATGACCTCAGAACGACCTCAGAATGACCTCAGAATGACCTCAGCATGACCTCAGCATGACCTCAGAATGACCTCAGAATGACCCCAGAACGACCTCAGAATGACCTCAGCATGACCTCAGAATGACCCCAGAACGACCCCAGAATGACCTCAGAATGACCTCAGCATGACCTCAGAAGGGCACTTTCAAAAACCGAACCTAGAGTAGATCAGCTGGTTGAGATCTTCAACCAGACACATGTATCTCATTAAATTCAAGTCAGCATTATTAAAACCATGTTGGTGTGGGTCCTGAGGGACGATGGGAGGGGACGGAGACACAGAGAGGACAATAGAGACCTTTTCTGTTTTTGATTACTTTTATAATGGAATAAATATACTTCATATACATTTAAATTCATAGTTTGTTCCGTCTTTTGTCCACAGTTTAAAAATGTAGATGTTACAATGATTCATGGTGTATTTTTGTAAATTTGGGTCCCGGGGAGACACCAAGTTTCTCTTTGGGGTCTTGAGCTGAACAAGATGGGGAACCAGTGGTTTAAGGTG
>JABXJD010000154.1:1287500-1297500 GCA_013375575.1 Percina caprodes | reverse complement strand
CCAGGACATGAACACCTGTTTCCTGGTGAAAGTCTTGTGTTTTCTCCTTAACTTCTCCAGGACATGAACACCTGTTTCCTGGAGAAAGTCTTGTGTTTTCTCCTTAACTTCTCCAGGACATGAACACCTGTTTCCTGGTGAAAGTCTTGTGTTTTCTCCTTAACTTCTCCAGGACATGAACACCTGTTTCCTGGTGAAAGTCTTGTGTTTCCTCCTTAACTTCTCAAGGACATGAACACCTGTTTCCTGGTGAAAGTCTTGTGTTTTCTCCTTAAGTCTCTGCATCTCTTGTCTGCAGCCCTGCAAACTGTCGGCTGGTTGTTATATATATATATATATATATATATATATATATATATATATATATATATATATATATATATATATATACAGGTAAAAGCCAGTAAATTAGAATATTTTGAAAAACTTGATTTATTTCAGTAATTGCATTCAAAAGGTGTAACTTGTACATTATATTTATTCATTGCACACAGACTGATGCATTCAAATGTTTATTTCATTTAATTTTGATGATTTGAAGTGGCAACAAATGAAAATCCAAAATTCCGTGTGTCACAAAATTAGAATATTGTGTAAGGGTTACATTTTGAAGACACCTGGTGCCACAAAGTAATCAGCTGATTAACTCAAAACACCTGCAAAGGGCTTTAAATGGTCTCTCAGTCCAGTTCTGAAGCCTACACAAACATGGGGAAGACTTCAGATTTGACAGCTGTCCAAAAGGCGACCATCGACACATTGCACAAGGAGGGAAAGACACAAAAGGTTATTGCTGAAGAGGCTGGCTGTTCTCAGAGCTCTGTGTCCAAACACATTAATAGAGAGGCAAAGGGAAGGAAAAACTGTGGTCAGAAAAAGTGTACAAGCGATAGGGATCACCGCGCCTAGTCAAGATTGTGAAAAAAAGGTGTGGACAGCTGCTGGAGTCAGTGCTTCAAGATCCACCACCAAGAGACGCTTGAAAGACATGGGTTTCAACTGCCGCATACCTCGTGTCAAGCCACTGTTGACCAAGAAACAGCGCGAAAAGCGTCTCACCTGGGCTAAGGAAAAAGAGCTGGACTGCTGCTGAGTGGTCCAAAGTCATGTTTTCTGACTAAAGCAAATTTTGCATTTCCTTTGGAAATCGAGGTCCCAGAGTCTGGAGGAAGACAGGAGAGGCACAGGATCCACGTTGCCTGAAGTCTAGTGTAAAGTTTCCACCATCAGTGATGGTTTGGGGTGCCATGTCATCTGCTGGTGTCGGTCCACTCTGTTTCCTGAGATCCAGGGTCAACGCAGCCGTCTACCAGCAAGTTTTAGAGCACTTCATGCTTCCTGCTGCTGACCTGCTCTATGGAGATGGAGATTTCAGGTTCCAACAGGACTTGGCGCCTGCACACAGCGCAAAATCTACCCGTGCCTGGTTTACGGACCATGGTAGTTCTGTTCTAAATTGGCCAGCCAACTCCTGACCTTAGCCCCATAGAAAATCTGTGGGGTATTGTGAAAAGGAAGATGCAGAATGCCAGACCCAAAAACGCAGAAGAGTTGAAGGCCACTATCAGAGCAACCTGGGCTCTCATAACACCTGAGCAGTGCCAGAAACTCATCGACTCCATGCCACGCCGCATTAATGCAGTAATTGAGGCAAAAGGAGCTCCAACCAAGTATTGAGTATTGTACATGCTCATATTTTTCATTTTCTTACTTTTCAGTTGGCCAACATTTCTAAAAACTCCCTTTTTTGTATTAGCCTTAAGTAATATTCTAATTTTGTGACACACGGAAGTTTGGATTTTCATTTGTTGCCACTTCAAATCATCAAAATTAAATGAAATAAACATTTGAATGCATCAGTCTGTGTGCAATGAATAAATATAATGTACAAGTTACACCTTTTGAATGCAATTACTGAAATAAATCAAATTTTTCAAAATATTCTAATTTACTGGCTTTTACCTGTATATATATATATATAATATCCTTATTCCGAATATCCACCCTGAAAATGGTGTCTATACGACCTGTATCACATTCAGAATATTGCCATATTCGGGGTAATAGCGGCATATTAGTGTGCATGTTCACATACTGAGTGTTTCAATGGCAGAATGATGTCGACGTACCGTTTTTGTGATTTGAACTGCGGATAAAAGGAAGCTCCAGTCCGTCTCTCACACTTTCTGGCTTTGTCTTCTTTTGGGACACAGAGAGCGAGAGAGAGACAATTTAACCTGAGGGCAGATTCATCACACAGTCACACTCTCTCTCTCTCTCTCTCTCTCTCTCTCTCTCTCTCTCGCTGGCTGTTGTACTTTCTGTTTTTCTCTGTAAAGAGAGTTCTGCCTTTAGGGAGAAATCTCAGAAAGCTGTGTACCACTTCTCATTTTTTTCTCTCTCTCTCTCTCTCTCTCTCTCTCTCTAACTCTAACCCTCTCCAAGGATGAACAGTGATGGATAGGAGGATGAGAATAATAAAAAGGGATAGCCAGAAACAAAAAGATAAAGAGAATGAATGAGAGAACGAGAGGCCCGTCCACAGAGACGCCTCTTCAGCCACTCGGCCATCATCTCCATCGGTTATTTGGCTTTTAGAGACATTTGTCAAGCGTGTAAGCTCTTGACGAGCGATCGTGACGTCCTGCTGCAGTTTTGGAGTTGATAATGTGCCCCGCTGCCTCCGCAGTCTCTTCCCAAATACCCTACATCTGTCTTTTTCTGTCTCGAATCAATGCGGCAAATGTTAGAGACCACCTGGTTTGAGATAGAAAGACTCCCTTTCCACCCCGTGTCCTACCACCTGTCCGCTGTGGTTGCCTTTAACAATGACTACAGTCTTTCCCAAAATATTAACTCCAGTTGTTCTGAAACTGATGCTGAGGGAGGATCAGAAAAGCCCCTGATGCTGCCTAAAATGCCCCCTAACCCCTAAACTCTAACCTCTAACCCTAACTCTAACCCTAACCTCTAATCCTGATCCCTAACCCCTAAACCTAATCTCTACCCCTAACCTCTAATCCTGATCCCTAACCCCTAAACCTAATCTCTAACCCCTACCTCTAACCCCAAACCTAACCCCCAACCCTTACCTCTAACCCCTACCTCTAACCCCAACCACTAACCCCTACCTCTAAACCCAACCACTAACCCCTACCTCTAACTCCAACCCTAACCCCTACCTCTACACCCAACCACTAACCCCTACCTCTAACTCCAACCCCTAACCCCTACCTCTAACTCCAACCCTAACCCCTACCTCTAACTCCAACCCTAACCCCTACCTCTAACCCCAACCACTAACCCCTACCTCTAACCCCAACCACTAACCCCTACCTCTAACTCCAACCCCTACCTCTAACTCCAACCCTAACCCCTACCTCTAACCCCAACCACTAACCCCTACCCCCAACCACTAACCCCTACCTCTAACTCCAACCCCTAACCCCTACCTCTAACTCCAACCCTAACCCCTACCCCTAACCCCTACCACTAACCGCTACCTCTAACCCCAACCACTAACCCCTACCCCTAACCCCTACCTCTAACCCCTACCTCTAACCCCTACCCCCAACCACTAACCCCAACCACTAACCCCTACCTCTAACCCCAACCACTAACCCCTACCCCTAACCCCAACCACTAACCCCTACCTCTAACCCCTACCTCTAACCCCAACCCCTACCTCCAACCCCTAACCCCCACCTCTAACCCCAACCACTAACCCCTACCTCTAACCCCAACCCCTAACCCCAACCCCTACCTCAAACCCCAACCCCTAACCCCTACCTCTAACCCCAACCACTAACCCCTACCTCTAATCCCTACCTCTAACCCCAACCCCTAACTCCTAACCCCTAACCCCCCCCCCAAACCCCCAACCCCTAACCTCTAACCCTAACCTGGACTATGCCTGTATTGACTCGACACATCTAGTCCGATCTAGCATTAAACGTTACATTTCACGAGTGCATCATTGATGTTAGACTAGAACTGGAATAAGCCCGTGATTCCATGTCGTATGCTTAAAATATATCGTAATTTTAATAGTTTTTGCTGCTGGTTGACCACACTGAATTGAACTTGTTAGCGTTATTAGCTCCCCACGTAAACCACAGTATGTTGTTATTAGCATGGAGCTAATGGTCCCCATTGGTTTCAATGAGGAGGGCTAACAATGCTAACTTGTCACACTGTTCAATAATGTTCTGCAGAGCTGATCTTACTGGTTCCTGTTGTCCTGTGCCATGTGTGTTTGTCACGCTAGGCTCTATGAACGTTAGTGTGTGTGTGTGTGTGTGTGTGTGTGTGTGTGTGTGTGTGTGTGTGTGTAGCTTTGCTCGTATCAATGTGTCTGAGTCTCACCGGTCTTCTTCTGTCCTGTCTTGTGCTTTCTCTCTCCTTGTTTGTGTGTGTGTGTGTGTTTTTGTGTGTGTGTTTGTGTGTGTGTGTAGCTATCGGTAACCAGCGAAGGAGGTCTCCCAGCGTGGTCGCCTCGGACATCTTCGAGCCTCACCTGGGCAGTCACATTTTACAGGTAGGAGCTGCTCATGGTTCAAAGCTGACTGTCTCTTGAAATGCATGTGGACGTACTAAACTCTGTGTGAAGAGACAAATGCATCTTCTAACACCCGGGCAGGGAGAACGGGAAGACCGTGGGGTCCCGACGCTAAGCTAACGTCATGTCCGACGTGCAAGTCAAAGCTCCAAATGCCAGTTTTAGGCTGACTATATGTCTGAAAGTAAAGCTAACACACGTAAATCCTCCAAAATAAAGCATGGAAACATGAAAACTCACAGTACATGAGCATCATTTACATCCACAGATGCAATGCAGCACTCAACGCAAAAGTTGTTAGTTAATATATTTTAGAAGTGATGCAACATGACATAAGATAGGAATTGGAAACCTGTTTTTGTTATACTATAGAATAAGAAAAGAAATATCTGTAAATTAACAGTTATGACTGTACATTTTAACAGAAATTGTCCCTCATACGTGATTTCCAGGAATATTTCTGTTAATTAACAATTAATTAACAGAAATATTAATCTGTTTTTTTTACCATTAACACAGTTATTTACCTGAAAATTCTGTTTTTTAATTACAGTAGAAAGTCCGGTTAATGGGGGCACGCTTCCTGTTATTTTACAGATTTATGTCGTAGAGTGTTTGTATTTGCTTGTGTTATAGTATTATTATTATATATAGGACTAGTATTATGGATGGATGGATGGATGGATGGAGAGATGGATGGATGAATAGAGAGATGGATGGATAGATGGATGATAGATGGATAGATGGATAGATGGATGGATAGATGGATGGATGGATGGATTGATAGATGGATGGATGGATGGATTGATAGATGGATAGAGAGATGGATGGATAGATGGATAGATGGATGATAGATGGATAGATGGATGGATGGATGGATGGATTGATAGATGGATGGATGGATGGATAGATGGATAGAGAGATGGATGGATAGATGGATGATAGATGGATAGAGAGATGGATGGATAGATGGATGATAGATGGATGATAGATGGTTGGATGGATAGATGGATAGATGGATAGAGAGATGGATGATAGATGGATAGATGGATAGATGGATGATAGATGGATGGATGGATGGATAGATGGATGGATGGATGGATGGATGGATGGATTGATTGATAGATGGATGGATGGATGGATGATAGATAGATGGATGGATGGAGAGATGGAGAGATGGATAGATGAATAGATGGTTGGATGGATAGATGGATAGATAGAGAGATGGATGGATAGATGGATGGATGGATGGATGGATAGATGATAGATGGATAGATGAATAGATGGTTGGATGGATAGAAAGAGAGATGGATGGATGGATGGATAGATGAATAGATGGTTGGATGGATAGATGGATAGAAAGATGGATGGATGGATGGATGGATGGATGATAGATAGATAGATAGATAGATAGATAGATAGATAGATAGATAGATAGATAGATAGATAGATAGATAGATAAATAGAGTTACAGCAGCACACGTCCATCAGTCACACAACACAGAATATAAATATAAATATAATTGATTTTGTTACCTGAGTTAACTCTAACTAACTTATTCCTCATAATGCACCTTTGCTGTATTAGTGCAGCATATAATTATGTATAGCTCATAATTCACCCTGAGATTCCTTCAATTATTCCTCAACATCCAGCTGCTGCCGCGGCGGCTAAGCTGAATTATTAAATGGAATTATGAAAGTATGATAATGACTGGGTTATCGCTAAATTCCTTCCCTCGAGGGTGTGTGTGTGTGTGTGTGTGTGTGTGTGTGTGTGTGTGTCTTGTAGTTTTAATCCCTAACATGCTCCACTCCTTATCTGTTTAACATACAGCCTGAAGGCTGAGCTTTTAACATCACAACCAGGCTGACGCGATACCACAGCTGATAGAGGCGGCTAATCTGTGTGTGTGTGTGTGTGTGTGTGTGTGTGTGTGTGTGTGTGTGTGTGTGTGTGTGTGTGTGTGTCTCACACCTGATAATTATGATAATCTGCTTGACACCAGTGAGCCCTTGCTGTGTAAAAATTCACACTTTTGTAACCTTGTAGTTTTTTTTTATTCCTTTATCGTGTTGAAGGATTCGGCAGAAAGTTCGTTGCAGATTTGAAGAATTAATTTCATTTGTTTGAGAAACACGGCGACGCAGATTCATTCTAGCTTCCCTTTAGCAGATACAGATTTTCTGGGTTGAAATTTCAACTTTTCGTTCTTTTTCTACACTTTTAAACGTTTTTGTCAATTTTATTCAAATTTTTTTATTGACTTTTTTGACATTTTTTTTGTTGCTTTTTTAATATTTTTTAATTATGTTTTGTCACTTTTTTAACAATTGTTTTTGTCGCTTTTTCGATATTTTTAAACAATTTTTTATTAATGTTTTTAACATTTTAAACGTAACGTAACCCTCGTCCCCGTCGACCTGCGACCTGCAACTCTGTGTTTTTCTGGGTTAAAATTTCAACTTTTTGTTCTTTTTCTACACTTTTCAACGTTTTTGTCAATTTCATTCAAATTTTTTTATTGACTTTTTTGACATTTTTTTTGTTGCTTTTTTAATATTTTTTAATTATGTTTTGTCACTTTTTTAACAATTGTTTTTGTCGCTTTTTCGATATTTTCTAACTATTTTTTATTGACTTTTTTTAACATTTTTTTGTTGCTTTTTTTAACATTTTTTTGTTGCTTTTTTAATATTTTTTAATTATGTTTTGTCACTTTTTTTAACAATTTTTAATCACTTTTTCAACAATTGTTTTTGTTGCTTTTTCGATATTTTCTAACTATTTTTTATTGACTTTTTTAAAAAGATTTTGTTGCTTTTTTAATATTTTTTAATTATGTTTTGTCACTTTTTTTTAACAATTTTTTAATCACTTTTTAATAATTGTTTTTGTCGCTTTTTCGATATTTTTAAACAATTTTTTATTAATGTTTTTAACATTTTAAACGTAACGTAACCCTCGTCCCCGTCGACCTGCAACCTGCAACTCTGTGTTTTTCTGGGTTAAAATTTCAACTTTTGTTCTTTTTCTACACTTTTCTACGTTTTTGTCAATTTTATTCAAATTTTTTTGTAACTTTTTTAACAATTTTGTCACGTTTTAAAAAAAAATTTGTCACTTTTAAAATAAATTTTTTTTGTCACTTTAACAATTTGGTCACTTTTTAACAATTTTGTTACTTTTTTTTAACAATTTTGTTTTTTTAATTAAGTTTTGTCGCTTTTTTTCAGCGTTTAAAAAAAAAAGTTTTTCCTGGTGAAAGTCTTGTGTTTTCTCCAGGAACTCTGTTCCCCCTCTTTTGAAATCTCTGTGTTTTAGGAGCCAAACCCCCCCCCCATATATAGATGTAATAGTGCTTTACTTTTCGTAGCTGTATGTGCTCAGGGTTGGTGAGAACAGGCTAAAACCCTCAGCATAGTGGGGGCTAAAGGGAGCTAGTGGGGGCTAGTGGGGGCTAAAGGGAGCTAGAGGGGGCTAGTGGGGGCTAAAGGGAGCTAGAGGGGGCTAGAGGGGGCTAGCCGGGGCTAGCCGGGGCTTCGAAGGTATCAGCAGAAGAAAGAAAGATGGAGACGGAGGATGTGGTGCATTACTGCAGCGTGCAAACACATCTATCACAGAGTCCTTGTTGCTGCGTTTGTTCTTTATCAGTCCCGCTTTAATCCTGCAGACAGCCTCGGCGAGAGAGAGAGCGAGAGAGAGAGCGAGAGAGAGAGCGAGAGAGAGAGCGTGTCGCCGTGACAACCGACTCTCCTCTTCCGCCGCTCTGCACATCATGTTGTCATGTGTGAGTGTTAACACGAGGCTGGAACAAGCAGAGAGCAGCCGAGCCGTCGCCGCACATCCGCTCCCGCTGCGCTGAGCATCGCCGCCGTGTGTGTGTGTGTGTGTGTGTGTGTGTGTGTGTGTTAACACCGTGTTCCTACAGCTCGAGACACCAGACATCCCATAATACCTTGTTATAATCCCCGGAGAGTCGCTATGACAACCATATGAGGCAGATCCCGAGGCAGATTGAGGCAGCTGCGAGATTGGAAGTGACACGAACAACGTGAGCCTCCCCTCACCTGGAAGGGGGACGGTGTGTGAGTGTGTGTGTGTGTGTGTGTGTGTGTGTGTGTGTGAGTGTGAGTGAGCCTGTGCACGTGGGCGTGCACGTGCATGTGAGATACTGCTTATTTTAAAATGTACCCGAAACTAAGAGGCTGCTCTTCAAAAGATTACCTGCCAATAACTATGAAATGTCCATGTCTGGTGAGGGTGATTTCCTTTTTTTTAGGTTTTTATATCATTCTGTTGCTTTCCGGTCCAAGGCTGCTCAATCTGGGGCCCGCGGGCCAAGTTTGTCCCGTGCTCTCTTTGTTTTGGCCCACCATTGATTGTACGCGCTCATGCTTATTCTCCTAAAAGTAATAACTTTTATACATAACATATGTTTTTTAACGACAATGTAAAGCGCAGTGCTGTTAAAGTTCCCATTTAAATTCCATATGTTTAGTCTGTGGAGAATTAAAGAGGTACGGTATTCCTCAACATCAGCATCTATTTTTGGCCCGTTGCCTTCCATCCAGATACATTTTGGCCCTTCATATGAAAGAATTTGGGCTCCTCTGATGTATAGGTATGTTTTAACGTCAAATACTTCCAAGTCCTTCTAAGTACTGGGAGTAAGGTAACAAAAACCTTGGAAAAACTGACAAAAATGTCTAAAAACCTGACTTAAAGTTAAAAAAAATGACAAAAATGTTGAAAATGTAAAAAACTAAAAAAGTGAAACTACCCAGATGTCTGTCACAGTGACTTGAAATTGAATTTTGAGAACTGAATGTGAAGATGTACGTAAAGAGAGCTGAATTTTCAGTGAGGATCTCATTTTATTGGACTTAACTAACTTCAGCTTACAGTGTCTTTTATTTCATGAGGTACGATGATCATATTCAGGCCGCATGAAATGGGGGACCCCAAATAAGAGGGGGGGGTCCCGAGAACCAGGAACAGACAACAAATACCAACCCAAAACTCAATTTACCATGGACACAATAGGGTACAAGCTTCCTTGGGGGGGGTAGGGGGCTGGCGTCTCCCTTAGAGACCAGGTGAGAAGCTCAGTCCCCCGAGAGGAGCTCTCGTCCACTTGCCCAGTGGACAAGTGGACAAATGGACAGTGGACGAGTGGACGAGTGGACAGTGGACGATTGGAAAAGTGGACAGTGGACGAGTGGAAAAGTAGACAGTGGACGAGTGGACAGTGG
This sequence comes from Percina caprodes, assembly GCA_013375575.1. Classification (NCBI taxonomy): domain Eukaryota; kingdom Metazoa; phylum Chordata; class Actinopteri; order Perciformes; family Percidae; genus Percina; species Percina caprodes. The sequence goes on along the minus strand of JABXJD010000154.1, from coordinate 1,287,686 downwards.
ACGAGTGGACAAGTGGACAAGTGGACAAGTGGACAAGTGGACGAGTGGACAGAGGACAAGTGGACGAGTGGACAGAGGACAAGTAGACAGTGTACAAGTGGACAGTGGACGAGTGGACGAGTGGACAGTGGACGAGTGGACGAGTGGACGAGTGGACAGTGCATGAGTGGACAGTGGACGAGTGGA
>JABXJD010000154.1:1282500-1285000 GCA_013375575.1 Percina caprodes | reverse complement strand
AGAGGGAGAGGGGGAAAGAGAGGGAGAGGGAAGAGAGAAGGAGAGAGGGATTGGGAGGAGAGAGAGGGGAGAGAGAGGGGGAGGGGAAAGGACAGAGGGGGAGAGGGGGAAAGAGAGAGAGAGAGAAGGAGAGAGGGATTGGGAGGGAGAGAGGGAGAGGAGAGAGAAGGAGAGGGGAGAGGGGGGGAGAGAGAGGGAGAGGGAAGGACAGAGGGGAGAGAGGGGAAAGAGAGAGAGAGGGAGAGAGGGAGAGGAAGGGAGGAGAGAGGGAGAGGGAAGAGAGAGAGAGGGGGAGAGGGGGAGAGAGAGAGAGGGAAGGAGAGAGGGGGAGAAGAGAGAGAGGGAGAGGGAGGGAGAGAGGGAGGAGAGAGGGAGAGGGAAGAGAGAGAGGGAGAGGGGGAGAGAGAGAGGGAGGGGAGAGGGAAGGAGAGAGAGGGAGAGAGAGAGAGGGGAGAGGGAGAGGAGAGAGGGGAGAGGGGGAGAGAGAGGGAGAGGGGGGAGAGGGGAAGAGAGAGAGGGATTGGGAGGAGAGAGGGAGAGAGGGAGAGAGAGAGAGAGAGGGGAGAGGGGGAGAGAGAGGGAGAGAGGGAAAGAGAAGGAGAGAGGGAGAGAGAGAGGGTGAGGGAAGGACAGAGGGGGAGAGGGGTGAAAGAGAGAGAGAGGGAGAGAGAGGGATTGGGAGGGAGAGAGGGGAGAGAGGGGAGAGGAGAGAGAGAGAGAGGGGGAGAGGGGGAGAGAGGGAGAGGAAAGGACAGAGGGGGAGAGGGGAAAGAGAGAGAGAGGGAAGGAGAGAGGGATTGGGAGGGAGAGAGGGAGAGAGAGAGAGGGTGAGGGAAGGACAGAGGGGGAGAGGGGTGAAAGAGAGAGAGAGGGAAGGAGAGAGGGATTGGGAGGGAGAGAGGGAGAGGGAAGAGAGAGAGAGGGGGAGAGGGGGGAGAGAGGGAGAGGAAAGGACAGAGGGGGAGAGGGGGAAAGAGAGAGGGAGAGGAAGGACAGAGGGGAGAGAGAGGGAGAGGGAAGGAGAGAGGGGAGAGGGGAGAGAGGGAGAGGAAGGTGAGAGGGGAGAGGGGGGAGGGAGAGGGAAAGAGAAGGAGAGAGGGATTGGGAGGGAGAGAGGGGAGAGAGAGGGTGAGGGAAGGAGAGAGGGAAGGACAGAGGGGGAGAGGGGTGAAAGAGAGAGAGAGGGAAAGGGAATGAGAGAGGGATTGGGAGGGAGAGAGGGGGGAGAGGGAAGAGAGAGAGAGGGGGAGAGGGGGGAAAGAGGGAGAGGGAAGAGAGAGAGAGGGAGAGGGGGGAGAGAGAGGGAGAGGGAAAGAGAAGGAGAGAGGGGAGAGAGAGAGGGTGAGGGAAGGACAGAGGGGGAGAGGGGTGAAAGAGAGAGAGAGGGAAGGAGAGAGGGATTGGGAGGGAGAGAGGGGAGAGAGGGAGAGGGAAGAGAGAGAGAGGGGGAGAGGGGGGAGAGAGGGAGAGGGAAGGACAGAGGGGGAGAGGGGTGAAAGAGAGAGGGATTGGGAGGGAGAGAGGGGAGAGAGAGAGAGGGAAGGACACAGGGGGAGAGGGAGGGAGAGAGAGATCATTGAACAGGATGTAAAGCTCTATGTCTGCTCACATGTGAGGTACGGGCTGCCTTTTGTGTGCGTGCGTGCGTGCGTCCGTGCGTGCGTGCGTGCGTGCGTGCGTGCGTGCGCGCGTGCGTGCGTGCGTGCGTGCGTGCGTGCGTGCGTGCGTGCGCGCGTGCGTGTGTTTGTGACACTTTCATAATAATTTATGGTCTTTCTTGTTTATTTGACAAATGCTCTGATTGTTGTTATTTTGTTGTCTTTATACTGTCACTTTTTCTTGCTAAAACTGCTGCTGAAACTTTCAATTTCCTTGCGGGAGTCATCCCAAAAGGATTAATAAAGAGACGTCTAAGTGTGCGTGCGTGCGTGCGTGCGTGCGGCTATGTGCGTGCACGTGTGTGCGTGTGTGCTTGTGTGTGTATAAGCTTGTTGTTTTTAGAGATGTTCTGAAAGCATTTTTAGCTTTCCTGTACCTATTCTTGCGTATTCTTGGTCAATACTCAGTATATATATATATATATATATATATATATATATATATATATATATATATATATATATATATATATATATATATATATATATATATATATTCCATACAGGAATACTACTATCCCTGTATGGAAGTGATATGATTGCTATATTTAACATAAATAAAGTACTTTAAAGTAGATTTTCTGTGGGTCTAAATGATCGGATCGGAGCATAAACTCGGCTACTTCCCGATATCTTTACCAGCATTTTCGGCGGTATCGGAGGCTTTCTGGTACTGGTGTCGCTATGGGAACATCTCTAGTTTTATGAACTTTATTACTCCTCCATACACATCTCAGGTCAGGAAGTTTCAGGTGTTTGTTGTTGCTGATGGAGATTGATGTTTACAGACACCATGTGGTGTTAGAAGATGAAGAGGCGGCAGGCAGACGGACACTAATTAA
>JABXJD010000154.1:1255000-1262500 GCA_013375575.1 Percina caprodes | reverse complement strand
CAATTTAATAATAATAATAATAATAATAGAAATAATAGTAATAATAAAACAATTTAATAATAATAATAATAATAATAATAGAAATAATAGAAATAATAGTAATAATAAAAAACAATAATATAATAATAATAATAATAATAATAATAATAATAGAAATAATAGAAATAATAGTAATAATAAAAACAATAATATAATAATAATAATAATAGAAATAATAGTAATAATAAAAACAATAATAATATAATAATAATAATAATAATAATAATAATAATAATAATAAATAATATTAGTCCCACAAATTAAAATTAAATTATAATCTACACTGTTGTTATTACACGCAGGCCTGAACTACACACACATGCTCAGCTCCTATACATGCACTAATGGAGAGATGTTAGAGCGGGGGGGGGGCTGCCCATGGAAAGGCGCCCCGAGCTGTTGGGGGTTCGGTGCCTTGCTCAAGAGCACCCTGGCAGCGCCCAGGAGGTGAACTGGCACCTCTCCAGCTACCATTCCACCGCCAGACTTCCTCTTATCTGAACTATTTGTCAAAGTTATTCTCAAAATTTAGATCTAATTTAATATAAATGTGGTTTATTGACCATGAATTTTTAAAAATAAGTGTAAAACTAGTGGTAATAAGTTGGTGTTGGTGGTGTTTCTACTGGTGGTGTTGGGAAAAAAGACACATAACTATTACAAAAGGGTTCATTTCCAACTCTGACAAGTAGAGCCCAAACATGGTTAACCCTTCTTCAGCAGCTCACGTCTTTAAGCTTTTAGCGTGTTATTTCTATATTATCTGCTTGAGCTTTTCCAGCGTTTTAGACACATATGTTCATGATAATGGTCCAAAATGACGTCAAATTTTTAATTAAAAGACATTTTCTTGACACCAGGGACGGGTTTTTTCAATATTTGTTGCTTTTGTAACGAGTGCTTTCACACAGAACGGGAATATTAGGCGGCGATGAAGCGACGTTGTTGTTTTTTTCCGACACAAGGTTGTTTTTTCCAAGAAGAAAACGCAGTAATATTCAGATAAAATGTAATTTAAGGTCAAAACTTGAGAGTTTCAGTGCAGAAGACTCTTCCAGGCTGTTATATTCTGGTTAATAGAACAAAACATGTCATTATGACAGAGGCCTGAGAGACGGGAACACACACACACACACACACACACACACACACACACACACACACACACACACACACACATATCAAAACAATCCGTCCACACACAGAATAAAATAAATTAATGTACAATCAAAATTGCAATTACCTGCCGAATTTGTGAAGGGTAAACAAATCTGTGCCTCTCCCCTCACACACACACACACACACACACACACACACACACACACACACACACACACACACACACACACACACACAGAGCGGCGTTAGCGTTCTAGTTAGCATGCTGAAATGAATACAGTTAGATCCAAAGCAATTTCCTTTTATTTATCTTAGCAGCCGTGCATAAATAGGCAAGGGCATCCAGGCAATTAGCATAATGACTATGAGGCGGTCAGACCCTCTGTGATTTCATAAAGACACACACACACACACACACACACACACACACACACACACACACACACACACAGAGGCCACCGCCACAGGGCATGTGTTTGTATATGTGTTCGAGAGAGACGGAGGAGAATAGATAGACAATGAATGTGTGTCTGTGTGTGTGTGTGTGTGTGTGTGTGTGTGTGTGTGTGTGTGTGTGTGTGTGTGTGTGTGTGTGTGTGTGTGTGTGTGTGTGTGTTGGCGCATGACTTTTGCTCTGTCCATTGTGAGGCAGACACACACCGAAAATGAGGGAACAATTCAAACAAACATGCACACACAAGGTGGAACAAATGGACAGAGCAAAAGTCATGCACCAACACACACACACACACACACACACACACACACACACACACACACACACACACACACACACACACACACACACACACACACACACAATCTAAAGTCCCAGAGTGTCTGTATGTGTTATTAATATGCAAATACAAGGGAAAAACAACCAAGGGCATGAACAACAATATCCCAGCTAGCAGGCTGAGGGCATCTCATGTGAACTGGTTTCTCTGGTTTCTCTGGTTTCTCTGGTTTCTCTGGTTTCAATGACATCCGGACATCTTTACACCTGGACATATGTTCCTGTGACTTTTGGTTCTTATTAAATAGAAATATTAACAGTTTTGATGTGAGGAGATCATCTTCTGATTGTTTGCTTTTTGGATCGGACCTAGTTTGGGATTACATTGGTCTCTGAAGAAGCTCCGACTGGGATCAGGTCCGACTGGGATCAGGCTCAGATTAATCTCTCTAGTAACAAATCTGCATATGTTTTGCAGAATCTACCTGAACCAGAACCACATTTTGGTGTCAAAGCCATTCCGGTTTGGGTTTGTATTGACCAATCAGGTGTGAGCGGGCTTCAGTTGCCGACCAAGAGAAGAAACACGGTTCAAATCGCAGTCTTTCACCCAGAAGTCAAGTAACATCTGATATTAACCCAAAACCATCTTTAACTGAGCATAACATGCCCATATTATGACAAAAATCACTTTTTCTGGGATTTGAGGGGTTATTTTATGTCCTCTGATACAGTTTCTGAATGAATGACGCTTTTTAATCAATATTTTTAACTTTTTCTTAACTTTTTGTCGCCTTTTTTTTCAATGTTTGTCACTTTTTTTGACGTTTTCAACACTACGTAACACTAACTTATTAACTTTAGTTTTAAAGTTATTTTTGGAATTTATGGTCAATAAACCTCATTTATAGGAAATTATACCTAATGTTTGAGTTAGAAAAGCAGAAATTATGAATTATTGAGACTAAAATTAAAGGAATGGATGTTGATGATAATCACAGACTGGAATATGTCAACTTTTACTCTCAATACTATTTCAAAAACACTTCAATTTGGTTTCAAATGCTATAAAATTGAATAAGACGCCCCAAAATTAATGAAAGTAGAGATTTGTACTTGGCAAAGAGCGTTGTGTGGAATCAATCATGTTATTTTGGGGAATTAACAAGAACATTGATATAGGAAAACATGAGGACAACATGAAGACAACATGAGGACAACATGAGGACAACATGAGGACAACATGGGGACAACATGAGGACAACATGAGGTCAACATGGGGTCAACATGAGGACAACATGGGGTCAACATGGGGTCAACATGGGGTCAACATGAGGACAACATGAAGACAACATGAAGACATGGGGTCAACATGAGGACAACATGAGGACAACATGAGGACAACATGAGGACAACATGAGGGCAACATGAGGACAACATGGGGTCAACATGAGGATAACATGAGGACAACATGGGGTCAACATGAGGGCAACATGAGGGCAACATGAGGACAACATGAGGACAACATGAGGACAACAATAAGACAACATGAGGACAACATGAGGACAACATGAAGACAACATGAAGACAACATGAGGGCAACATGAGGACAACATGAGGACAACATGAGGACAACAATAAGACAACATGAAGACAACATGAGGACAACATGAGGACAACATGAGGACAACATGAGGGCAACATGAGGACAACATGAGGACAACATGAAGACAACATGAGGACAACATGAGGACAACATGAGGGCATCATGAAGACAACATGAAGACAACATGAAGACAACATGAGGGCAACATGAAGACAACATGAGGACAACATGAGGACAACATGAGGGCAACATGAAGACAACATGAGGACAACATGAAGACAACATGAAGACAACATGAGGACAACATGAAGACAACATGAAGACAACATGAAGACAACATGAAGACAACATGAGGGCAACATGAAGACAACATGAGGACAACATGAAGACAACATGAAGACAACATGAAGACAACATGAGGACAACATGAGGGCAACATGAAGACAACATGAGGACAACATGAAGACAACATGAAGACAACATGAAGACAACATGAGGACAACATGAAGACAACATGAAGACAACATGATGGATAAATTCAAGACTGCAGATCTCTTTATTGACCACGGTACGCTTTAGCACGAAATTACGTGCAAAGTTCACAGCTTAAAAGAACACAACACAGAGACAATTGTGCAAAACTCGAGTTATTAATTCTATTAATTAAAATAAATAAATGCTGATATGGGTGTGCAGAGCGTGTAGGGTGATAAACATAACTATATCACGTCTAAAAAACTAAAATATAAATATCTAGATTCTAGATACAACAGTTGGGTGTTGCGCTGAGCTTTGGAACCCCGCCGACCTTTGGATCCCCGCCGACCTTTGGACCCCCGCCGACCTTTGGACCCCCGCCGACCTTTGGACCCCCGTCGACGTTTGGACCCCCGCCGACCTTTGGACCCCCGCCGACCTTTGGACCCCCGTCGACGTTTGGACCCCTGCCGACCTTTGGACCCCTGCCGACCTTTGGATCCCCGCCGACCTTTGGATCCCCGCCGACCTTTGGACCCCCGCCGACCTTTGGACTCCCGCTGACCTTTGGACTCCCGCTGACCTTTGGACCCCCGCCGACCTCTGGACCCCCGCCGACCTTTGGACCCCCGCCGAACTCGTACATAAAACCGAAAGACGCAGAAGAAGACAAACAGGAAGCAGAGAGCGGCGTTGGCTTGTTGCTGCTCTCATAGTCTGAGGCCTGAATGACCTCTGGGAGGCAGCCTGGGACCTCAGCAAGCAGTCGGCACGGTTACGGTGGTCGACGGTGTCCAGGTGTGTGTGTGTGTGTGTGTGTGTGTGTGTGTGAGTGAGAGAGAGTGTGTGTGTGTGTGAGTGAGAGAGTGTTTCCATCAGCATAATTTACACACACACTTCCACCTTTCAACTCGCTTTTCCAGTTTTAATTAATCCGTTTTTATTCCTTTGGAAAGGTGTGTGTGTGTGTGTGTGTGTTTGTGTCTGTGGGGGGTGCTCTTTGTTGCTCCACCTGGACCTCGATCACGCGAGATGATACAAAGCGTTGTCGTGATTATCTCCACATCATGTCGGTCGTGTTGTTACTCCGTCGTCGGGTCGACGCCATTTGTTAGGTCAGCTGTCTGTGTGTGTCTGTGTGTGTGTGTGTGTATCGCTGTCTGTGTGTGTCTGTGTGTGTGTGTGTATCGCTGTGTGTATGTCTGTGTGTGTATCGCTGTCTGTGTGTGTCTGTGTGTGTGTGTGTGTATCGCTGTCTGTGTGTGTCTGTGTGTGTGTGTGTATCGCTGTCTGTGTGTGTCTGTGTGTGTGTGTGTGTATTGCTGTCTGTGTATGTCTGTGTGTGTCTGTGTGTGTGTGTATCGCTGTCTGTGTGTGTGTGTGTGTGTATCGCTGTCTGTGTGTGTGTGTGTATCGCTGTCTGTGTGTGTCTGTGTGTGTCTGTGTGTGTGTGTATCGCTGTCTGTGTATGTCTGTGTGTGTCTGTGTGTGTGTGTGTGTATCGCTGTCTGTGTGTGTCTGTGTGTGTGTGTATCGCTGTCTGTGTATTGCTGTGTGTGTGTGTGGGTGTGTGTCTCAATGTGTGTGTGTCTGTCTGCCTGTCTGTCTGTGTGTGTGTGTGTGTGTCTGTCTGTGTGTGTGTGTGTATGTGTGTATGTGGGGGTGTTCTGTGTCATCATCAAATCAGACTCAACCTAAACTTAACCCTCATGTTGTCCTCGAGTCAAATTTGACCCGTTTTCAGTTTTTTTATCACTAAGAAAGCGTCTTCGAAATAAGCTGAAAATGTCAACATTAGAAAAATCAATTAAATTAGAAAAAAACATCAAGAAAAGAACCCGAAACACTGAAAAAGTGTCAAAAATGTCAGGAAAAACAATAATAATGTTCCTCGATTACATTGTGCTAACGCTAGTTAGCATCATGAATGCTACTACATGTCAGCTGAGGGTATCTGACTGTTAAAAGGAAGAAGACGTTTCATGTGAAGGGCAACAACATGGAGAGCAACAATCTGGACCAGAACCTACACACACACACACACACACACACACACACACACACACACACACACTCTGACGGCATGAGTCAGGGCGTGTGTTAATGAGGAACCCAGCATGGACGGACATTGATGAGTCTCATTGACGATTAACATCTCATTAGCATCTCGTTAGCTGAGAGGGCAGACTAAACGGACACACACACACACACACACACACACACACACAAAGATTCGTCGTTCAGTTAACTACATGTGCACTGGATGTATAATATAAGATTATATAATCTTAAAATATTCACATGATATGAGATATTATGATATATTTTCCTTTTTTTTCTGTATTTGTCGTCAATTTGAAGTCCCTCTCTCTGCTTTCTGCTCACACATTCAAACACAAATATATACAAAGATGATTGAAGAAAGATGCAGTAACCCCCACACACACACACACACACACACACACACACACACACACACACACACACACACACACACACACACACACACACACACAGAGACAGACCTGGTGTATCAGCAATAAGGAACCACATGTAATTAACTTGCCTGACCTCAGGAGTATAATCCCTCTGTGTGTGTGTGTGTGTGTGTGTGTGTGTGTGTGTGTGTGAGAGAATCTGTGTATATTGTGCTCAAGAAGTCGAATATTTTGCCATGATCTTCGCACGACAGCATTAGATACACTCAGATCTGTGTGTGTGTGTGTTTGTGTTTGTGCGCGTGGGTTTGTGTGTGTGTGTGTGTGTGTGTGTTTGTGAGTGTGTGTGTCTCTCTTGAGCGTTCCGCCGTGATCTTCACATAAATACACAATTAGACACACGTATATGACGATGGTGTGTTCATATTTGAAGGTGTGTGTGTGTGTGTGTGTGTGTGTGTGTGTGTGTGTGTGTGTGTGTGTCGTATATTCACAGCCCGCCTCTTTATGCAAGTGTAAAATAATGCGTTCATAGTTTAATGTACACTGCTCTGTATTTCATAGATATACAGCTTTCTCCACAATAGTTTTAAGAGTAAAAGCTGGAAGATTAAAATATATTTAAAGGTCCCATAACATGATGCTTTTATATAGACCTTAGTGGTCCCTAATACTGGATCTGGAGTCTCTTTATATAGACCTTAGTGGTCCCTAATACTGGATCTGAAGTCTCTTTTATATAGACCTTAGTGGTCCCTAATACTGGATCTGAAGTCTCTTTATATAGACCTTAGTGGTCCCTAATACTGGATCTGAAGTCTCTTTTATATAGACCTTAGTGGTCCCTAATACTGGATCTGGAGTCTCTTTATATAGACCTTAGTGGTCCCTAATACTGGATCTGAAGTCTCTTTTATATAGACCTTAGTGGTCCCTAATACTGGATCTGGAGTCTCTTTATATAGACCTTAGTGGTCCCTAATACTGGATCTGAAGTCTCTTTTATATAGACCTTAGTGGTCCCTAATACTGTATCTGAAGTCTCTTTTATATAGACCTTAGTGGTCCCTAATACTGGATCTGAA
>JABXJD010000154.1:1232500-1240000 GCA_013375575.1 Percina caprodes | reverse complement strand
CCCCCTCTCTCTCTCTCTCTCTTGCTCTCCCCCTCTCTCTCCCTCTCCCCCTCTTTCTCCCTCTCTCTCCAGACACATCTGATAAAGTGATGGCTTTGAGTCATCCCGTCACCTCTCTATATGTCTTCTTCTTGCTAAAAACGGATGCTTGAAATTTCAATTTCCTTGCTGGAGTCATCAAAAGAGATTAATAAAGAGAAGTCTAACATATAATAATATTTAATATAAGCGAGAGAGAGGAGGATGGAGGAAAAGAAGGAAAGTCAGCCCTCTAATTTATGTCTTATTCTGAACATTTTGGATCAGTAAGTAGGAGAGGGGGGAGGCGGGGGAGTGCAGGAGGTGAGAGAGACTGACCCCATATGAATAAGGAGAGAGGTAAAGTGTGTGTTTGTGCCGCGGGAATGGTAATTAAGATCATTAAATGCAAATAAACACATCGACGGGCAATCATTTTTATGGACGAGCCGGATTGATTGACACTCGGCGTTGGGGCGGCGCCGCGGGTCGATGGGAATCGATCCGGAGCCGCGGAGCGCAGCTGACCTTCTGGCAGTCGGCGCCTGATGGAGAGCACGTTCATCGCCTCACCTGCAACTCAAATCAGTCTTCAACCCCCCCCCCGGTGTCCTCGGGTCAGATCTGACCCCTGTCCAAAAAGTTTCTATATCACAAATTTGGGGTTTCTGTCCAAGAAATTGTCCAAAAAAAGAAACGTGGATGGTTTTTTGTCAATGTTTTTGGCATTTGGAGAAAAAAACTATTGGTGAAAGAAATTTAAAAAAATAAATGTAAAGTAAGAAAAATGTTAAATAAAGCATCAGGTCACTAATTTCATTGAATTTGGGGGGTTTTTAATCAGTTTTATAGCATTTGGAGAAAAATTAATTGGGAAAAAAAAGTCAAATAAAGTGACAAATGTAAAAAAAAAAGCTTTAAAAATTTTGGGAAAAACCCACAAAAATTTCAAAAGGCTCAGAAAAAGTCTAAATGTTCCTTAACCCCCCCCCCCCCCGTGTCCTCGGGTCAGATCTGACTCCTGTCCAAAAAGTTTCTAAATCAGAAATTTGGGTTTCTGTCAAACAAATTGTCCCAAAAAGGTTTTTTTTGTCAATTTTATAGCATTTGGAGAAAAAACTATAACAGATTTTTTTTTTTTTAAGTGTAATAAAAGACAGAAAAATGTCAAATAAAGTGACAAATATGTGAAAAAAATTTAATTTGGGGGGAAAAACCTAGAAAAATTTCAAAAGGCTCAGAAAAAGTCGACAAACGTTGAAAGAGTTAAATTAATAATCAGTTCATTACCTAATTACCTAATTACCTTAAAAAGTGTAAAAAAAATTTTGTCTTCCGTCAAAATTGAAAATCAACACTTTTGTTGACGTTCTTTGATCAGTTTTTAACGTTTTCTTACGTTTTTTGTCTCTTTTTCAACACTTTTGAAGTTTTTTTTCAATGTTTCTGACATTTTTCAATGTTCAACTCTACGCAACACTAACTTATTAACTTTAGTTTTAGTTATTTTTATTTATATTTTTGGATTTTATGGTCAATAAACCTCATTTATAGGAAATTATACCCAATGTTTGAGTTAGAAAAGCAGAAATTAGGAATTATTGAGACTAAAATTAAAGGACTGGATGTTGATGATAATCACAGACTGGAATATGTCAACTTTTACTCTCAATACTATTTCAAAAACACTTCAATTTGGTTTCAAATGCTATAAAATTGAATAAGACGCCCCAAAATTAATGAAAGTAGAGATTTGTACTTGGCAAAGAGCGTTGTGTGGAATCAATCATGTTATTTTGGGGAATTAAAAAGGACATTGATATAGGACAACATGAGGACAACATGAGGACAACATGAGGACAACATGAGGACAACATGAGGGCAACATGAGGACAACATGAGGGCAACGTGAGGACAACATGAGGACAACATGAGGACAACATGAGGGCAACATGAGGACAACATGAGGACAACATGAGGGCAACGTGAGGACAACATGAGGACAACATGAGGACAACGTGAGGACAACGTGAGGACAACGTGAGGGACAACGTGAGGACAACATGAGGGACAACATGAGGACAACATGAGGGACAACATGAGGGACAACATGAGGGCAACGTGAGGACAACATGAGGACAACATGAGGGCAACGTGAGGACAACATGAGGACAACATGAGGACAACATGAGGACAACGTGAGAACAACGTGAGGACGTGAGGACAACATGAGGGACAACATGAGGGACAACATGAGGACAACATGAGGGCAACATGAGGACAACATGGGGACAACATGAGGGACAACATGAGGGACAACATGAGGACAACATGAGGACAACATGAGGACAACATGGGGACAAAATGAGGACAACATGAGGACAACGTGAGGGCAACATGAGGGCAACATGAAGACAACATGAAGACATGAGGACAACATGAAGACAACATGAAGACAACATGAGGGCAACATGAAGACAACATGAAGACATGAGGACAACATGAGGACAACATGAGGACAACATGAAGACAACATGAAGACAACATGGGGACAACATGAGGGCAACATGAAGACAACATGAGGACAACAAAGACAACATGAGGGCAACATGAAGACAACATGACGACAACATGAGGGCAACATGAAGACAACATGAAGACATGAGGACAACATGAGGACAACATGAGGACAACATGAAGACAACATGAAGACAACATGAGGGCAACATGAAGACAACATGAAGACAACATGAAGACAACATGAAGACAACATGAAGACAACATGAGGGCAACATGAAGACAACATGAAGACATGAGGACAACATGAAGACATGAGGACAACATGGGGACAACATGAAGACATGAGGACAACATGAAGACATGAGGACAACATGAGGACAACATGGGGACAACATGAGGACAACATGAAGACAACATGAGGGCAACGTGAGGACAACATGAGGACAACATGAGGACAACATGAGGGCAACATGAGGACAACATGAGGACAACATGAGGGCAACGTGAGGACAACATGAGGACAACATGAGGACAACATGAGGGACAACGTGAGGACAACGTGAGGACAACGTGAGGACAACGTGAGGACAACGTGAGGACAACATGAGGGACAACATGAGGACAACATGAGGGACAACATGAGGGACAACATGAGGGCAACGTGAGGACAACATGAGGGCAACGTGAGGACAACATGAGGACAACATGAGGGCAACGTGAGGACAACATGAGGACAACATGAGGACAACATGAGGACAACGTGAGGACAACGTGAGGACAACATGAGGGACAACATGAGGACAACATGAGGGACAACATGAGGACAACATGAGGGCAACATGAGGACAACATGGGGACAACATGAGGGACAACATGAGGGACAACATGAGGACAACATGAGGACAACATGGGGACAAAATGAGGACAACATGAGGACAACGTGAGGGCAACATGAGGGCAACATGAAGACAACATGAAGACATGAGGACAACATGAAGACAACATGAAGACAACATGAGGGCAACATGAAGACAACATGAAGACATGAGGACAACATGAGGACAACATGAGGACAACATGAAGACAACATGGGGACAACATGAGGGCAACATGAAGACAACATGAGGACAACAAAGACAACATGAGGGCAACATGAAGACAACATGACGACAACATGAGGGCAACATGAAGACAACATGAAGACAACATGAGGGCAACATGAAGACAACATGAAGACAACATGAAGACAACATGAAGACAACATGAAGACAACATGAGGGCAACATGAAGACAACATGAAGACATGAGGACAACATGAAGACATGAGGACAACATGAAGACATGAGGACATCATGAAGACAACATGAAGACAACATGAGGGCAACATGAAGACAACATGAGGACAACATGAAGACAACATGAAGACAACATGAAGGTTAAGGATGCCTGAGGATTTAGGGAACACATTGAGGATTTTTCTAAGGACATTCCGGGAAAGGAGGACATGTTGTCTTTATTTCTGTGAGACGATCACGGTCGTCTCGGGCGGCAGAGACGGCGGCTCGGCCAAATAGTCTCCGGAAGGATCTTGTTCTGGTGGAACATCAGCACCCTGCAGAGGAAAATGCCCCATCCGACATTAAAGGAAGTTAGCTGTTATTTTACTGTTATTTAAATGAGTTGATACATGGTTACACCTCATTATCTCTTACCAGTGTGTCTCCGTGTGGACTTCGTCCACAGCTGTCCCACCTGTCTGTCCCAAAATGTCCCAGTTAGAGAGGAGACATATTCTTTAATATCTTAATAATCTTCACAGTTATTCCCCAAAAACCCTGGGTGGAAAAGACGGGGACAAGCTAATGAAAAGACACCGTCACGTTGCAGTTAGCTAGTTCAACCCCTGCTGCATGATGTGAACTACACACACACACACATGCACACACACACACACACACACACACACAAAAACACAAACACACACACACATTAAATCTAAGACCCTCACACTCCACACACCTTTCTTGCTCGCTAATGACACAGGCGCTAATTTCCTAATGCCTTCTGTCATCCCTGAGACACAGGCACACATTAACACACACACACACATCAACACACACACACACACACACACACACACACACACACACACACATGATTAATTCACGTCTGTCTCTATCTCTCTCGCTCACAAATCACACACACTTTCTCTATTTCACAACCAACTTTTCAAACTCTCTCTCTCTCACACACACACACACACACACACACACACACACACACACACACAGACACACACACACACACACACACACACACACACACACACACACACACACACACAAATGTCTAGTTTACGCCTCGGTTTGAGTGATATCCCAACCATTATTTACACTGGCTTTACAAATGAGCCCTAATTACTGGGTCTTAATGATGTGGTCGGGCGGGCGACAAGTGAGGTAGCTTTGCAGCGAGATAACGAGGGAGAGAGAGAGGGAGAGAGAGAGAGAGGGGGAGAGAGAGAGGGAGAGAGGGAGAGAGAGAGAGAGAGAGAGAGAGAGAGAGAGGGAGAGAGAGAGAGAGAGAGAGAGAGAGAGAGAGAGAGAGAGAGAGAGAGAGAGAGAGAGAGAGAGAGAGAGAGAGAGAGAGAGAGAGAGAGAGAGAGAGAGAGAGAGAGAGAGAGAGAGAGAGAGGGAGAGAGAGAGAGAGAGAGGGGCGTTTGCTTGGAGGGTTTTTTGTAAATGTCAAGAGCAGAGAGTTGATGGCTTCATCAATCCTTTATCCCTGCAAAACACCTGGAGGAGGAGAGAAGAGGGAGGGGAGGGAGATTAGTCAGGGGAGGGAGAGAGGGAAGGAGAAAGGAGGGGAGAGATGGAGAGAGATGAGCTGGAGGGGAAAGAGAAGAAAAGGGAGGGAGAGATTAGCCCAGGGGAGAAAGTTGTGAAGGATGAGAGATGGAAGAGGAGAAAAGATGAGACGAGGAGACGAGGAAGAGGGGAGATAAAGGGATGGGGAGGGAAAGTTAGGGGGAGGAGAAGAGATGAAAACAGCTGGCGATGAAAAGAAGAGAATGGGAAGGGAGGAGGATAGAGACGGAGGTGGAGAGGTTGGCTGAGGGGAATGGGAAGAGGGGGAGGGACAAAAAAGGAGGAAGGCAAAGAAAGTGTGAAAGGGAGGGAGGAGGACACTGTAAATAATGACTGTGAAATCTAAGTATTACAGTAGAAATCACAGTAGTCTGAGTATTACAGTAGAAATCACAGTAGTCTGAGTATTACAGTAGAAATCACAGTAGTCTAAGTATTACAGTAGAAATCACAGTAATCTAAGTATTACAGTAGAAATCACAGTAGTCTAAGTATTACAGTAGAAATCACAGTAATCTAAGTATTACAGTAGAAATCACAGTAGTCTGAGTGTTACAGTAGAAATCACAGTAGTCTGAGTATTACAGTAGAAATCACAGTAGTCTAAATATTACAGTAGAAATCACAGTAGTCTGAGTATTACTGTAGAAATCACAGTAGTCGAAGTATTACAGTAGAAATCACAGTAGTCGAAGTATTACTGTTGAAATCACAGTAGTCTAAGTATTACAGTAGAAATCACAGTAGTCTAAGTATTACAGTAGAAATCACAGTAATCTAAGTATTACAGTAGAAATCACAGTAATCTAAGTATTACAGTAGAAATCACAGTAGTCTGAGTATTACAGTAGAAATCACAGTAGTCGAAGAATTACAGTAGAAATCACAGTAGTCGAAGTATTACTGTTGAAATCACAGTAGTCTAAGTATTACAGTAGAAATCACAGTAATCTAAGTATTACAGTAGAAATCACAGTAATCTAAGTATTACAGTAGAAATCACAGTAATCTAAGTATTACAGTAGAAATCACAGTAGTCTGAGTATTACTGTAGAAATCACAGTAGTCTAAGTATTACAGTAGAAATCACGATAATCTAAGTATTACAGTAGAAATCACAGTAGTCTGAGTGTTACAGTAGAAATCACAGTAGTCTAAATATTACAGTAGAAATCACAGTAGTCTGAGTATTACTGTAGAAATCACAGTAGTCTGAGTATTACAGTAGAAATCACAGTAGTCTGAGTATTACAGTAGAAATCACAGTAGTCTAAGTATTACAGTAGAAATCACAGTAGTCTAAGTATTACAGTAGAAATCACAGTAGTCTAAGTAGCCTATTACTGTAAAGAAATCCCAATACATCCACTATAGTACTGTAAATAGTAAACGACACTCTAAGAAATAAATCTGTAAAATAACAGAAAAAAAGGTTCTGGCAGCTCGTTAAGCTTAATTAAAAACTAAAATTGAAGACAAAATTGCAGCTGAAGTAAAAACTCAGAACATTTTCTGTTATTATTATTATTATTATACATTCTCATTCTTCTTCTTATTATTATTATTATACATTCTCATTATTATTAATATTATTATTATTATACATTCTCATTATTATTAATATTATTATTATACATTCTCATTATTATTAATATTATTATTATTATACATTCTCATTATTATTAATATTATTATTACACATTATTAATATTATTGTTATACGTTCTCTAAGATAAAGTCATTTTGATGTTTTTTCAACGCTTCTTATTGACTTTTTGGCGCTTTTTTTTTACACATTTTCAACGCTTTTTGTTCCACTTTTGAAGCTTTTTTGAGGCTTTTGCCCCCACCCTGGGACCTACTGGGGGATGCCAAAAGTCGCCGAGCACAGATAAAGTACCCATAATGCAATCTGAATTATAAATGGACACAAATACAGCTGTTAATACACAGACATTTCTTAGAGTGTACTCTAGTTTTACTTTTTTATCTTACGTTGTGTTTAATTGTTGTGTATTTTCCAATGAAAACATAAAATACTGGAAAAGGACGTACGGTACCGTTACTGGAGAAAGAATTCACAGGAAGTTGCTGG
>JABXJD010000154.1:1210000-1212500 GCA_013375575.1 Percina caprodes | reverse complement strand
AGACGATGAAGAAGAGGGACGGAGGAGGAGACTTTAAGGTGGAAGATGGAGACGATGAAGAAGAGGGACGGAGGAGGAGACTTTAAGGTGGAAGATGGAGACGATGAAGAGGAGGGACGGAGGAGGAGACTTTAAGGTGGAAGATGGAGACGATGAAGAAGAGGGACGGAGGAGGAGACTTTAAGGTGGAAGATGGAGACGATGAAGAAGAGGGACGGAGGAGGAGACTTTAAGGTGGAAGATGGAGACGATGAAGAAGAGGGACGGAGGAGGAGACTTTAAGGTGGAAGATGGAGATGATGAAGAAGAGGGACGGAGGAGGAGACTTTAAGGTGGAAGATGGAAACGATGAAGAGGAGGGACGGAGGAGGAGACTTTAAGGTGGAAGATGGAGACGATGAAGAGGAGGGACGGAGGAGGAGACTTTAAGGTGGAAGATGGAGACGATGAAGAAGAGGGACGGAGGAGGAGACTTTAAGGTGGAAGATGGAGACGATGAAGAAGAGGGAGGAGGAGGAGACTTTAAGGTGGAAGATGGAGACGATGAAGAAGAGGGACGGAGGAGGAGACTTTAAGGTGGAAGATGGAGATGATGAAGAAGAGGGACGGAGGAGGAGACTTTAAGGTGGAAGATGGAGACGATGAAGAAGAGGGACGGAGGAGGAGACTTTAAGGTGGAAGATGGAGACGATGAAGAAGAGGGACGGAGGAGGAGACTTTAAGGTGGAAGATGGAGACGATGAAGAAGAGGGACGGAGGAGGAGACTTTAAGGTGGAAGATGGAGACGATGAAGAAGAGGGACAGAGGAGTGAGAAAGAGAGGGAAGAAGAAGACATATGGGGGGGGGGTATCTTAGCAAATTAGTCAAAGGTGTGGGTGGAAATATAAGATAAATTAGATGATGAATTCTCTCCCAATGAGGCCCTAAGGCCCGTTAAATCGGACTCCTACTAATTAATTAAGTTACCCAGAAGCTCTGAGACGAAGCCCAGCAGTTAAGTTTACAAAACACCAAAAATGGCCGTCAATTTGGGTTAAAATGAGACGGAGACATTTTTATTTATTTTATTTTATTTATTTTATGTTATGAAAGACGCCGTCGTGTAGCTTAATCATGGAAATGTATACAAAAATGTGATGATGTCCGACACGACATGTTGACATGGCTTGCTGCAAGACTCAATCCCCCAAAATGCACCACAGGGCTCCACAGGAAGTCATTCCTGCCTGTGGCCATCAACCTTTATAACTCCTCCCTCTAAGTGTTCAAGTATACACCCCCCTATGTTAAAATACAGGGGGCATAAGTATACACCCCCCTATGTTAAAATACAGGGGCATAAGTATACACCCCCCTATGTTAAAATACAGGGGCATAAGTATACACCCCTATGTTAAAATACAGGGGCATAAGTATACACCCCTATGTTAAAATACAGGGCATAAGTATACACCCCTATGTTAAAATACAGGGGCATAAGTATACACCCCTATGTTAAAATACAGGGGCATAAGTATACACCCCTATGTTAAAATACAGGGGCATAAGTATACACCCCCCTATGTTAAAATACAGGGGCATAAGTATACACCCCCCTATGTTAAAATACAGGGGCATAAGTATACACCCCCCTATGTTAAAATACAGGGGCATAAGTATACACCCCTATGTTAAAATACAGGGGCATAAGTATACACCCCCTATGTTAAAATACAGGGCATAAGTATACACCCCTATGTTAAAATACAGGGCATAAGTATACACCCCTATGTTAAAATACAGGGCATAAGTATACACCCCCTATGTTAAAATACAGGGGCATAAGTATACACCCCCTATGTTAAAATACAGGGGCATAAGTATACACCCCCTATGTTAAAATACAGGGGCATAAGTATACACCCCTATGTTAAAATACAGGGGCATAAGTATACACCCCTATGTTAAAATACAGGGGCATAAGTATACACCCCCTATGTTAAAATACAGGGCATAAGTATACACCCCTATGTTAAAATACAGGGGCATAAGTATACACCCCCTATGTTAAAATACAGGGGCATAAGTATACACCCCTATGTTAAAATACAGGGGCATAAGTATACACCCCCTATGTTAAAATACAGGGGCATAAGTATACACCCCCTATGTTAAAATACAGGGGCATAAGTATACACCCCCTATGTTAAAATACAGGGGCATAAGTATACACCCCCCTATGTTAAAATACAGGGGCATAAGTATACCCCCCTATGTTAAAATACAGGGGCATAAGTATACACCCCCCTATGTTAAAATACAGGGGCATAAGTATACACCCCCCTATGTTAAAATACAGGGGCATAAGTATACACCCCCTATGTTAAAATACAGGGGCATAAGTATACACCCCTATGTTAAAATACAGGGGCATAAGTATACACCCCCATGTTAAAATACAGGGCATAAGTATACACCCCCTATGTTAAAATACAGGGCATAAGTATACACCCCCTATG
>JABXJD010000154.1:1202500-1207500 GCA_013375575.1 Percina caprodes | reverse complement strand
GGTAGGAATCTGTATGAGTGTCTCCCAGGAGGAGGCGGGGCTTATATCAGGTGTCCAGGGTAATCTGCGAAAAGTTCATTTGTGTTCAGAGACGCTAGTCTCCATCCACGTGTCCATGGGATTATTATACGTTGGGTAATAAAAGTCAATAAATGTGGTGACAGTGTGTTTCCAGCCAACGGCTTTCCAGCCAATAGAAACCTGGTGATGAGGTCACATGACACTGTTTTATTGGTTTAATTGGTTTATCGGATTGATTTGAGACATTTTAAGGTGTTGCCGTTAATTTTCGCACTGAATTGCACAACATTCAACAACAACAAAGTGTCTTTTATTGCCCCCCCCCCCCGGCACCGCTGCGAGACTCTTTTTCGAGACATGTCTCTCTGTCTGAGCGTCTTCCATTGTCTCCGCAGGACGTCTTTGTCGGCCATTTCCTTCACGAGTTCCTGATAAATTAAATCCAGAAAGTCTCTCGTCTCCTCGTCCGTCCACGTCCACCTGTCTTTTGCCCCCGCCATATATGCAGACAGAGAGGAAACACTGGGGGAAATGAACTACAACTTCTTCTTCTTTGTTTTGTGGCAGGGTGCATCCATAAAATGACCTAAAACTTAATCGCAATTCATAATTTATTCAGCAAATAACGTTTCCATCAGCGTTTTTATCACATAAGCCGAATATCGATGAAGAGAAAATCCGACGAGTGTTTCATTTGAGTCGATATTCATGAAATTCCATCGAATTTTACTGTTTCCATGAAGCATTTCTCATGCAATATCACTTAATTCGGATAAAAACGTGTGGATGGAAACACAGCTATATCGGGAAATGCCGATATTTATCGGTCGGGCTGTAACAGGAAGCATGCACGTTGCTTTGCTCCTGTTCATGCATACGATTTGGGTTTCAATGTCCTCAACATGACACAAGTTAACTTCCAGCCTCCCAAACAAGCCCTCCATGTGACTACATGTGCTGTGTGTTGTCATGTTGTCATGTTGTCATGTTGTTATGTTGTCATGTTGTTATGTTGTCATGTTGTTATGTATTCCATGTTGTCATGTTGTCATGTTGTTATGTTGTCATGTTGTTATGTTGTCATGTTGTCATGTTGTTATGTTGTCATGTTGTCATGTTGTCATGTTGTCATGTTGTCATGTTGTCATGTTGTTATGTTGTCATGTTGTCATGTTGTCCTGTGCATCATGTTGTCATGTTGTCATGTTGTCATGTTGTCATGTTGTTATGTTGTCATGTTGTTATGTATTCCATGTTGTCATGTTGTCATGTTGTCATGTTGTCATGTTGTCCTGTGCATCATGTTGTCATGTTGTTATGTTGTCATGTTGTTATGTTGTCATGTTGTCATGTTGTCATGTTGTCATGTGCATCATGTTGTCATGTTGTCATGTTGTTATGTTGTCATGTTGTCATGTTGTCATGTTGTCATGTTGTCATGTTGTCATGTGCATCATGTTGTTATGTTGTTATGTTGTCATGTTGTCATGTTGTCATGTGCATCATGTTGTCATGTTGTCATGTTGTTATGTATTCCATGTTGTCATGTTGTCCTGTTGTCCTGTTGTCATGTTGTCATGTTGTCATGTTGTCATGTTGTCATGTTGTCATGTGCATCATGTTGTCATGTTGTCATGTTGTCATGTGCATCATGTTGTCATGTTGTTATGTTGTCATGTGCATCATGTTGTCATGTTGTCCTGTGCATCATGTTGTCATGTTGTTATGTTGTCATGTGCATCATGTTGTTATGTTGTCATGTTGTCATGTTGTTCTGTGCATCATGTTGTCATGTTGTCATGTTGTCATGTTGTCATGTTGTCATGTTGTCATGTTGTCATGTTGTCATGTTGCTGTCTGTATTAACCCTTTCAGGAGAGCGTGTGGCGGCGCTGCGGCCCGGTGGCTTGCTTCAAAAGAAGCATCATCTCACTGCGTACCTGTACATGTGTGACAAATTAAGCTATCTGTATCTGTAAAACTATTGGACCTGCGTTGCTATGGATACCCCCTTCTGTTAGTTACTTTAAACTTGTTTCTTGAACATTAAATTCCCAGCATCCTCCCCTCCAGACGGCGAGTAATGCCTCCGTCATTAGTTTCCATCCCAGTCGATACCTGGTGGACGCCACGCCCGCTAACGTGTCCGGCTGAGCTTGGCCATTTGTTTACATCACCCCCCCCCACCCCTTCCCTTCTCCTCCGGCCTTCTTTCTTTCTTTCTTTCTTCTCGTCCTCCTCTCACCGGCGTTCTCTCCGTTCCTCACCCCTCTCTTCCTCCGGGCACCGGGGGAGTCTCCGATCGATCGCTGCACGCTCCGGCCTCCACTTCATCCTCCATATGCTAATAATGGTTTATAGTGGGGGCCATTTTCTGGCTGGTGGGGGGGTTTCTCCACCTGGAGACTTCATCTGAGTGTTGTCAACGTCAATCACTCGGTGCTGTATTGAGTATTAAGTAGTGAGTATTGTTTCTAGTCAACGGAAGTACCTTTTGGGGATAATTACCCAACATCCCACCTTCCACGCTGAGGGCCTGAATGTTAAAAAGTGATGATAAATGATTTGAATTTGAAAATGACTTTTGCGTCCACTTGTTTTGCAACGTGCACGTAAAAGCATGGCGAGGTGTAACGTGTGTGTTGCCCGTTCTCAAACTCGTCCTTTTTCATGAATATTTCCCACCACCATCAATTCCAAGTGTTCCTATTAGCTTGAAATGCTACATTTCCATTAGCATGAACTGGGGTAGCCGCTCCATAGTCATGCTCCATCTTGAAGTAGAAGAAGCCGGTGGGGGACATTCAGGATGTCCTGGTTGGTTGGACCCTCCTGTTGTCCTCGGGTCAAGTAGGATACGATATCATCACGATACTTATCACAATATTATTGCAATATTCTGCAATATATTGCAATTTATTACCTTTTTCCAACTTCTAATTTTCCCCAAAATCTAAAATCATCTAAAAGAAACATTTAGCTGTTTGTTCATCTCACTTCAATGTTATCGCTGCAAAATGAGACAAACTGACCACCACATATATAATATATAATATATAATATATAATATATAATATATAATCCATACATGCCATCTGTGTAACAATGCAGTATTGCTACGGAAAATATCGCAATTCTACGCTGTATCGATGTACATATGTATGTATCGATGTTTCCTCCTACTGCTAACGCTGCTAATGCTGCTAACGCTGCTAATGCTGCTAATGCTGCTAACGCTGCTTACGCTGCTAATGCTGCTTACGCTGTTAATATTGCTAATGCTGCTTACGCTGCTAATACTGCTAATGCTGCTAATATTGCTAACGCTGCTAATGCTGCTAATGCGGCTAATGCTGCTAATATTGCTAACGCTGCTAATGCTGCTAATGCGGCTAATGCTGGCAACGCTGTTAATGCTGCTAACGCTGCTAATGCTGCTAACGCTGCTTACGCTGCTAATGCTGATAACGCTGCTAATGCTGCTAACAGGTATCGTCACTTCCCGGCCCTGGCAAGTTCGAAGAAGGAGGACCACGTGTCCAAAATCCACATTTGAGGAACAGGAGTCTTCTTCTTCTTCGTCCAGAAAAAGAGAAAGGATGTTAGAAAGAGCAAGAGATCGGCTTTTTGAAGCGTGAAGGCCACCGTAGCTACAATACGTCCTTTGAACTGCGCAAGAAAGCTGATTGTGACATTTGATCTCAGCCCTACATTACATAGGGAGACATTCCCACGCATCGGACCTTTAAGTACAGTATTTGAGTAAATGTACTTAGTTCCTTTCCACCACTGCCGGTATGAAACTATAACCCCCCCCCCCCATCTGGGACTCCACGCAGCTTAAAACAAGCATAAAGTTGCTTCATTTCCCCCATAAAGTGTCTTTCTTTGTTTCAAAGTTATTAAGTGGGCTCACCTCGCTGGCTGCTCCGTCATAATAAATCAGGCAGCTGACCCCATCCGTTTTAATTACAGTCACGCTCATAAAGTATTGAAATTGGAGTTAAAATACCAGATGACCTTGGTGGAGAGAGAGTTTCTTTTGAAGCTCTCCCCCTCCTCCCCCCCCCCTCCCCCCCCCAGCACCCTCTTGCAGTTAAAGAGAGTCATCTTGAAAAGCGCATGACGCAATTTGACTAATATCAGGCAAACTGAGGCTGAGAGGCTCGGCGCGCCGAACGCAGCTGAAGGGTGAGGGGTTGGGAGTTATTACCCAGAAGTCCCCAGTAAAGAGCCTCGGGGAGAGGAGGAAGAACATATATATATATATATATATATATATATATATATATATATATATATATATATATATATATATATAGTGTGTGTTGTTTTTATCCTCTCTGACCGGCTGAAGGTCAAAGGTCAAACTTTATTTCTATAGCACATTTACAAACAGTCACTACTGCCCCAAAGTGCTAAAGTACAGATATAGATAACAACACAAGATAAAAGCATAATAAGTAACCCGAGAAAAACCTTCTAACAGAATATACCAAAAACAATAAAAACAGACAACCGATAAAAAATATTGAAAAAAATGACAAAAACATTAAAAAGTGAGAAAAATGGTGCAAGAAACATGACGTCTGTTGAAAAAGAGACAAAACATTGAAAAAGTGAGAAAAAGGCACAAAAGAAACACGACAAATGTTGAAAAAGTGACAAAAGTGGTGAAAAGAAAAACATAAATGTTGAAAAAGAGTCAAAACATTGAAAAAAATGCACATAAAAACGACACAAATGGAACAAAAACATTGAAAAAGTGACAAAAATGGTGAAAAAAACAAGATAAATGTTGAAAAGTGTCAAAAACATTGAAAAAGTGAGAAAGCGGAAAAAAACACAACAAATGTTGAAAAAGAGACAAAAACTTTGAAAATTAGACAAAAACATTGAAAAAGTGACAAAAAAGGCCCCAAAAAAGACAAATGTTGAAAAAGATAGAAAAACATTAAGAAACCTACAAAAATGACACA
>JABXJD010000154.1:1187500-1192500 GCA_013375575.1 Percina caprodes | reverse complement strand
TTATGCATTTAAGAGTTAAAATGTAGTTCAGAGGGAGCTTTCAGGGCAGAGTCGGCATGAAGTGGACACTGGGGTGCAAGGACAGATCAGAATGAAATGTCTCTCAAATAAGGAGACGTGTCAAAGGTAACTGTCTCAGAGAAATAGATCAGCTGACGCTGCAGGACAAAATGTTGTCTTCATGTTGTCTTCATGTTGTCTTCATGTTGTCCTCATGTTGCCATCATGTGGTCCTCATGTTGTCCTCATGTTGTCTTCATGTTGTCCTCATGTTGCCCTCATGTTGTCTTCATGTTGTCCTCATGTTGTCTTCATGTTGTCCTCATGTTGTCCTCATGTTGTCTTCATGTTGTCCTCATGTTGTCCTCATGTTGTCTTCATGTTGTCCTCATGTTGCCCTCATGTTGTCTTCATGTTGTCCTCATGTTGCCCTCATGTTGTCCTCATGTTGTCTTCATGTTGTCTTCATGTTGTCCTCATGTTGTCTTCATGTTGTCCTCATGTTGCCCTCATGTTGTCTTCATGTTGTCCTCATGTTGTCCTCATGTTGCCCTCATGTTGCCCTCATGTTGTCTTCATGTTGTCCTCATGTTGCCCTCATGTTGCCCTCATGTTGTCTTCATGTTGTCCTCATGTTGCCCTCATGTTGTCCTCATGTTGTCCTCATGTTGTCTTCATGTTGTCCTCATGTCCTCATGTTGTCCTCATGTTGTCCTCATGTTGTCTTCATATGGTCCTCATGTTGTCCTCATGTTGTCCTCATGTTGTCCTCATGTTGCCCTCATGTTGTCTTCATGTCGTCCTCATGTTGTCCTCATGTTGCCCTCATGTTGCCCTCATATTGTCCTCATGTTGCCCTCATGTTGTCTTCATGTTGTCCTCATGTTGCCCTCATATTGTCCTCATGTTGCCCTCATGTTGTCTTCATGTTGTCTTCATGTTGCCCTCATGTTGTCTTCATGTTGTCTTCATGTTGCCCTCATGTTGTCCTCATGAGGGCAACATGAGGACAACATGAGGGTGAAATGAATTTTTATCATACTGTATTTACATAATTAATTACTTATTACTTATTGCAGAAATCAGATAATATTTTCCAGTTTCAATCTCATCCCTTTCTAAGTGTCCCTTAAGAGTCTTTTAACCCAAACTTAACTATACGTTTTGGTGCCTAAACTTAACCGCTGTCGCTGTTTTGTCACCTAAACTGAACCATAATGTCGTCCGAAACGTCCGGCAGCTCGCGGTGCCCTGTACCCGCTCAGAGGCCCCTATCCTCGGGTAACTCAACTACCAACTGCCCCGGATACGACCGTCCACATATTTTTGTCCCTTCTCTTTCTTCCTCCACTCTCTATCTCTCCTTTCTTCATGTACCTCACTCTCATCTCCTCTTCTTTATCTCCTCTCTTCCTCTGCCTCCTTTCCTTCCTCTGTATCGCTTCCCGTCTGTCCTCCTCCAGTTCTCTCCATCTTTCTCTTTCCCTCCGCCTTCCTTTTCAGAGGTAGATCTGTTCCCAAAAGAGGAAGAGGAGAGGCTAAAGACAGCTTAGAAAAGCCTTAAGAGTCCCGTCACAGGGAGATCACTTGAGGAGGAGAAGGGGGGATGAAGGGGAGGATGGGAGAGAGGGGGAGGTGTCTCTGTGGAGGAAAAGACAGGAGCGAAGAGGAGAAAAAGAAAGAAAGACAAAGCCAGGATCAAGGCGTCTCCAGACTATTAGAGCGCTGTTTGATTTGAGCTCACGGTCCTGATAAGACTGTCAAAATAAAAGTTTTTTTTTTTTATCAATGCAAAGAGGAAGTGAGGAGGAGGTGGATGGGAGGGAAAGGGAAGAAAGGAGATGAAGAGAGAGAGGAAGGAAAGTTAAGGGGAGGGAGGGAGGGAGGGAGGGAGGGAGGGAGGGAGGGAGGGAGGGAGGGAGGGAGGGAGGGAGGGAGGGATGGTTTTACCTTTCTTTACCTTTTGGTTCCCAGGCTTTTGTAATGTGGGAAACGGCTTTGATGAAATCTACATCACACCACACGCACGCACACACACACACACACACACACACGCATGCACACACATACGCACACATACACAAACGCACACGCTCACGCACACACACACAGACTCAGAAACATGCACACACACAAACACACACACAAACACAGACAGACGCACACACACACACACACATGCATGCACACACACACACACACACAGACGCATGCATGCACGCGTTCACAAACACACACACACACACACACACACACACACATGCAAACACGCGCATGTACACACACACACACACACTTTGAAGTATCTTCACGTCACACTCTGGTGTGTACTGAGCCAAACGCTTTAGTTTTTATTTTACTTCATTGGAAACTTAAAGACTGCAACTCTTCTTCCTCAGTCGTCACCTCTCCTCTCCTCTTCATCTTCCCCTCCTTTCCTCTTCCTCTCCTCTTCTCTTCCTCTTCCTCTTCCTCTCCTCTCCTTTCCTCTTCCTCTCCTTTCCTCTTCCTCTCCTCTCCTTTCCTCTCCCTCTCCTCTTCCTCTCTTTTCCTCTTCCTCTCTTTTCCTCTTCCTCTCCTCTCCTTTCCTCTTCCTCTCCTTTCCTCTTCCTCTCCTTTCCTCTTACTCTCTTTTCCTCTTC
Organism: Percina caprodes; assembly: GCA_013375575.1. Classification (NCBI taxonomy): domain Eukaryota; kingdom Metazoa; phylum Chordata; class Actinopteri; order Perciformes; family Percidae; genus Percina; species Percina caprodes. The sequence continues at coordinate 1,189,858 of JABXJD010000154.1, read as the reverse complement.
CTCTCCTTTCCTCTTCCTCTCCTCTTCCTCTCCTTTCCTCTTCTCCCTCGCTCATCCTGTTTTCCTCCTTCTCTTCCCTTCCATATCTTTTTATAATTTAGCTTCATACTTTCCTCTTTTCATCTTCGTCCTCCTCATTTTATCCTCTCCACATTCCTCCTCTTCCTCCTCCTCCCTTTCTTCCACCTCTCTGCACCTATACCCTCCTCCTTCTCATCACCCTTTCTCCCTCTTCTCCTCCTCTTCTTCATTTTTATGTCATCATCCTCTCTCTCTCTGTCTCTCTCTCTTTTCTTTCTCCCTTCCTTCACCCCTTTTTCAACCTTTTTTCTTCTCATCTTCCCCTCCTTCTCTTCCTTCTTCTCCTTCCCATTTGTGTCTTTTTGATCCTTCCCCTCCCACTCGGATCCTCACCCCCCCTTTCCTCCCTCTACCTGTACCTCCCCCCTCCCCCCTCCCCTCTTCCCTCTTCCTTCTTTCCACCCTCTCCTCCACCTTCAGCATCACTCGGGCTTTTCTTCCTGACACGATTTGTCAAATCCTGCCTGATAGGAAGCACATTCAATTCATGAGGCAAGTCTCGCCTCCTCCCTCTCTTCCTCCTCCCTCTCTTCCTCCTCCCTCTCTTCCTCCACCGCTCTCCTCCCCCCATCCTTGACGGTAGCAATTCAATTACAGCCGTGGAGGCGATAGTGAGCCGGAGAGGCAGGAATATGACAGGACAGTTACAGAGTGTTTACACAATTAAACTTTCACTGACAATACGCTCCGCCTGCACACTCGTGTGTGTGTGTGTGTGTGTGTGTGTGTGTGTGTGTGTGTGTGTGTGTGTGTGTGTGTGAGCAAGCTACAGCGCATCTGTCATGATTGCCTCTCGCCTGCCACCTCTCGGATGTCCCATGGCTCCTCCTGTTGCATTGTGGGTAAGAAGAGGCAGCGACGGAGGAAGCGAGGGAGGAAGCGATGGAGGAAGCGAGGGAGGAAGCGAGGGAGGAAACGAGGGAGGAATCGGCGCATTGTTGAAAGACAGAGAGGGAGAAAAAAACCAAGATGAGAAATGATGATGATGAGTTGGCGTGTGTGAGATCATTGGCTCGTTGCCGTCTTAAAGGAACAGTACAACCATTTTGAGGAATACACAGTGATTACAGTACACCCACTACAATACATCAGACACTGTTCTGTACCTTTAAGGATAAATTACGTCTGCAGGAGAGGTTTCTTTTGATGTTACAGCTGTTGAGGAGTTTGGCCAAGATGGGATCCTACCTCGCTACTGAGCATGTGCAGCTCCCAACAAAGATAGGATAGAAGGGAGATGTCTCACTCTGGAGGTAAAACTACTGAGATGTCTCACTCTGGAGATAAAACTAGAGAGATGTCTCACTCTGGAGATAAAACTAGAGAGATGTCTCACTCTGGAGATAAAACTAGAGAGATGTCTCACTCTGGAGATAAAACTAGAGAGATGTCTCACTCTGGAGATAAAACTAGAGAGATGTCTCACTCTGGAGATAAAACTAGAGAGATGTCTCACTCTGGAGCTAAAACTAGAGAGATGTCTCACTCTGGAGATAAAACTAGAGAGATGTCTCACTCTGGAGATATCTCACTCTGGAGGTAAAACTACTGAGATGTCTCACTCTGGAGATAAAACTAGTGAGATGTCTCACTCTGGAGATAAAACTAGAGAGATGTCTCACTCTGGAGATACAACTAGTGAGATGTCTCACTCTGGAGATAAAACTAGAGAGATGTCTCACTCTGGAGATAAAACTAGAGAGATGTCTCACTCTGGAGATAAAACTAGAGAGATGTCTCACTCTGGAGATAAAACTAGAGAGATGTCTCACTCTGGAGATAAAACTCATGAGATGTCTCACTCTGGAGATAAAACTAGAGAGATGTCTCACTCTGGAGATAAAACTAGAGAGATGTCTCACTCTGGAGATAAAACTAGTGAGATGTCTCACTCTGGAGATAAAACTAGTGAGATGTCTCACTCTGGAGATAAAACTAGAGAGATGTCTCACTCTGGAGATAAAACTAGTGAGATGTCTCACTCTGGAGATAAAACTAGAGAGACGTCTCACTCTGTAGATAAAACTAGAGAGATGTCTCACTCTGGAGATAAAACTAGAGAGATGTCTCACTCTGGAGATAAAACTAGAGAGATGTCTCACTCTGGAGATAAAACTAGAGAGATGTCTCACTCTGGAGATAAAACTAGAGAGATGTCTCACTCTGGAGATAAAACAGAGACCTAAACACACAGGGTGAAAACCGGATCTGCAGCAATGTGCAGTACAACTAAAATATGGTGTTTTTTGAAATTGAAACCATGGAAACCTATTCTGG
>JABXJD010000154.1:1165000-1185000 GCA_013375575.1 Percina caprodes | reverse complement strand
TCCATCCTCCGTTTGTCTCATCTCCTTGCCTCTTTTCCTCTGTCCCATCTTCCACTTCCTCTTCCTAGTATCCTTCTTTTTCTTTCTCTTTTTTTGTCTTTCTCTCTCTCTCTCTCTCTTTTACGCTTCCTCCATCCTCCGTTCATCTTGTCTCCTTGCCTCCTTTCCTCTTCTTCCTTTTTCTTCTTCTTCCACTTTCTTTGCAGCTTCTTCCATTTTTCTCCTCCTAATTTTCTCTTTCCTCTCTCCTTTTTACTTTTTACTGTTTTCCTTTTCTCTCTCTCTCTTTTACTTTTCCTCCATCCTCCGTTTGTCTCATCTCCTTGCCTCCTTGCCTCCTTTCCTCTGTCCCATCTTCCACTTCCTTTTCCTAGTTTCCTTCTTTCTCTTTTTCTCTCTTTTTTATACATTCACTTTCTTTTCCTCTATTTTTATCTTCCCATTCCTCCCTTCCCCATTTATCTCATCTCTTTTCCTCTTCCTGGTTTCCTCTTTCCTTCCTTCTCTCTGTCACTCTTTCTGTGCTTTCCTTTTCATTTTTTCATTTTTTCATCCTTTCTTCCTCTTCCTCGACTCTGGGACCTAAGTTGTTCATTCTTATCCTTCCCTCACTTGTTCCCTCTCTTCCTCTCTCTCTACCTTTAGTTTCTTTCTCTCCATCCTTCCTTCGCTTCTACAGTTTGTTTTCTTGTTTTCATTCCTTTAATTCATTTTTCTATTCATTTTCCCTCTTTCCTTCTCTCTTTCCCTCCCCTTTTCCCTCTTTTTCCTTCGCTCTTTGTCGTTCATCCTTTTCTCTCTCTACTCTACTCTTATCTCTCGTGTCCACTTCTTTATTTTGCTTTATCCTCTGTTCTTTCTTCTTTTTCTTTTTCCTCATTTATGTTTTACTTTTGCTTCACTCCTCCACTTTATTCGCTCTCTCTCTCTCTTCCTCCCTCTCTCTCTCTCTCTCTTCCTCCCTCTTTTTCTCTCTCTCTCTTCCTCCCTCTTTCTCTCTTTCTCTCTCTCTTCCTCCCTCTTTCCCTCTCCTTCTCTCTCTCTTCCTCCCTCTTTCCCTCTTTCTCTCTCTCTTCCTCCCTCTTTCCCTCTTTCTCTCTCTCTCTCTCTCTCTCTCTCTCTCTTCCTCCATCTTTCCCTCTTTCTCTCTCTCTTCCTCCCTCTTTCCCTCTTTCTCTCGCTCTCTCTTCCTCCATCTTTCCCTCTCTTTCTCTCTCTCTCTCTCTCTCTTCCTCCATCTTTCCCTCTTTCTCTCTCTCTTCCTCCCTCTTTCCCTCTTTCTCTCTCTCTCTCTTTCTCTCTCTCTTCCTCCCTCTTTCCCTCTCTTTCTCTCTCTCTTATTCTCTTTCTCCCACTTTCCCTCCCTCTTGCCCTCCCTTCCTCCCTCCCTCTTGCCCTCCCTCCCTCCCTCTCTCCCTCTTGTCTGACTCTCTTCAAGGACATTTATATTATAAAGGATGAATTTGCATATTAATTCATTTCTTTCAATTTTTCAGATTAGACGTTGTCAACACTTATCAGCGCTGATCAAACCGCGCGTCCACCAGAGACGTGTGTGTGTGTGTGTGTGTGTGTGTGTGTGAGTGTGTGTGTGTGTGTGTGTGTGTGTGTGTGTGTTAGGGGAGTTGTAAAGGAGGTTAAACAACCAGCCTCAACACATATTTCCCAAACAGCGTTACTGTGAGCTGATGTTCTCCATCACAACAAATAATACAAGTTATGAAGTTATGTGAAGGCCATCGCCCCCCCCCCCAACACAATCAACGGGGGGAAAGTCCCTTATTACCTCTCATGTTGTCCTCATGTTGCCCTCATGTTGTCCTCATGTTGTCCTCATGTTGCCCTCATGTTGTCCTCATGTTGTCTTCATGTTATCTTCATGTTGTCCTCATGTTGTCCTCATGTTGTCTTCATGTTGTCCTCATGTTGTCCTCATGTTGTCCTCATGTTGTCTTCATGTTGTCCTCATGTTGTCTTCATGTTATCTTCATGTTGTCCTCATGGTGTCTTCATGTTGTCTTCATGTTGTCCTCATGTTGTCCTCATGTTGTTCCCATGTTGTCTTCATGTTGTCCTCATGTTGTCTTCATGTTGTCCTCATGTTGTTCCCATGTTGTCCTCATGATGTCTTCATGTTGTCCTCATGTTGTCTTCATGTTGTCTTCATGTTGTCCTCATGGTGTCTTCATGTTGTCCTCATGGTGTCTTCATGTTGTCCTCATGTTGTCTTCATGTTGTCTTCATGTTGTCCCCATGTTGTCTTCATGTTGTCCTTATGTTGTCCTCATGTTGTCCTCATGTTGTCCTCATGTTGTCTTCATGTTGTCCTCATGTTGTCCTCATGTTGTCTTCATGTTGTCCTTATGCTGTCCTTATGTTGTCATCATGTTGTCCCCATGTTGTCCTCATGGTGTCTTCATGTCTTCACTCCTCCCTCTCGTCTAAAATCGTCACATCCTCAACCAGGATGTCTGCCCCCCCCGTAACTCGACTCATAGCAGATCTCCACAAACCAATGGGTGACATCACACATGCTGTGTCCATTCATATTAAAAGTCAATGATTTTACGCCTGTGTGAGTTACGTTATATGTACGTTATATGTACGTTATATGTACGTTGTATGTACGTTATATGTACGTTATATGTACGTTATATACGTTACGTTATGTCTTTCATTAATTCTTCTGTTCAGCACTCAGAGCATCCCATGCTTTTGATATCACTTGAGTTATATCTGTAATACATCTGTGTGTGTGTGTGTGTGTGTGTGTGTGTGTGTGTGTGTGTGTGTTTCCTCAGTGGAGTCCAGCAGTCCCAGTCTTCTGCCCAACGATAACATTTTGGAACGATCCTTCTTCATCCGGATGAAGTCGACGCTCACGAAGAGAGGAGTGCACATCAAGTCCTCAGGATACAAGGTGAGACGATCAGAGTTCATGGTTCTACTTAATAAGTCATAAATAATGATGAACCAGTAGAGGATGAAAAATGTAAATATGTTGCTGCATTGTGACCATGCACACACCCAGACACACACACACACACACACACACACACACACACACACACACACACACACTCTCAGACATAAAGACACACACATGCACTAGATCAGTGTTAACATGCTAAACCTACCGCTCCTTCACACTCTGGGAAGACAGCATTATGTGATCTGACCGTGTGTTTGTGTGTGTGTGTGTGTGTGTGTGTGTGTGTGTGTGTGTGTGTGTGTTGTATATACCATGTTCCACCTGGCAGACTCAGATCACATGCAAATCACAGCGGAGGCAGAGACGCACATAAATATTCATCTACACGCATGCATATATTACTACACACATTTGTAATCACTGCAACAGTAACACACACACACACACACACACACACACACACACACACACACATAATACAGCGTTACAGTTAGCAGTTGTAAAGCCGTTGTGTTTCAGCAGAGACCTGGAGGTGGATGAAGCTTCCTCGCTGTAGAGATATCTGCTTGTTTACCGTTTTAGTCACTCAAGAAGGTTGTGGAAGCTCAGTGACAGATATATATATAGATATATATATATATATCTATATATATATCTATATATATATAGATATATATATATATATAGATATATATATCTATATATATATATATATCTATATATATATCTATATATATATAGATATATATATAGATATATATATATATATATCTATATATATATATATATATATATAGATATATATATATGCACTAACGATATAGAGACAACAGTAGAGAGTAGCCTAGTATTTAGAGACATTAGAGAGTATTATGTAGAGAGACAGCAGTAGAGAAACAATCTCTCTTCTTGTTATTATTAATCTTTCTCCTCTCACCCCCACTCTGTCTCTGTCTGTGTTTTTTTGTTTTTTATCTCCGGTCAGGTGATCCACGTCACCGGGCGTCTCCGCTGAGGATGGCTCTGACGCACAGCCGCTCGGTGCCCAATCAGATCATGGGGATGGTGGTGGTGGCTCACGCCCTCCCCCCGCCGACCATCAACGAGGTTCGAATCGACTGCCAGATGTTTGTCACCCGAGTCAACATGGACCTCAAGTTCATCTACTGCGAGAACAGGTAGGACGGAAACTACGGAAGGCCAAAGTGTACAAAAAGGTCAGAAGTTCAAACTAATGGGGCCCTATTTCAACGAAAACGGTAGGGAGACATCAGTAGACAGACATCGGTAGAGAGACATCAGTAGACAGACATCGGTAGAGAGACATCAGTAGAGAGACATCAGTAGAGAGACAACAGTAGAGAGACATCAGTAGAGAGACAACAGTAGAGAGACATCAGTAGAGAGACAACAGTAGAGAGACATCAGTAGAGAGACAACAGTAGAGAGAGACAACAGTAGAGAGACATCAGTAGAGAGACAACAGTAGAGAGAGACAACAGTAGACAGACAACAGTAGAGAGACAACAGTAGAGAGACAACAGTAGAGAGAGACAACAGTAGACAGACAACAGTAGAGAGACAACAGTAGAGAGACATCAGTAGAGAGACATCAGTAGACAGACATCGGTAGAGAGACATCAGTAGAGAGACATCAGTAGAGAGACATCAGTAGAGAGACAACAGTAGAGAGACATCAGTAGAGAGACAACAGTAGAGAGAGACAACAGTAGACAGACAACAGTAGAGAGACAACAGTAGAGAGACAACAGTAGAGAGAGACAACAGTAGACAGACAACAGTAGAGAGACAACAGTAGAGAGACAACAGTAGAGAGACATCAGTAGAGAGACATCAGTAGACAGACATCGGTAGAGAGACATCAGTAGAGAGACAACAGTAGAGAGACATCAGTAGAGAGACAACAGTAGAGAGAGACAACAGTAGACAGACAACAGTAGAGAGACAACAGTAGAGAGACAACAGTAGAGAGACATCAGTAGAGAGACAACAGTAGAGAGACATCAGTAGAGAGACAACAGTAGAGAGACATCAGTAGAGAGACATCAGTAGAGAGACAACAGTAGAGAGACATCAGTAGAGAGACATCAGTAGAGAGACATCAGTAGAGAGACAACAGTAGAGAGACATCAGTAGAGAGACAACAGTAGAGAGACATCAGTAGAGAGACAACAGTAGAGAGACATCAGTAGAGAGACAACAGTAGAGAGACATCAGTAGAGAGACAACAGTAGAGACATCAGTAGAGAGACAACAGTAGAGAGACATCAGTAGAGAGACATCAGTAGAGAGACAACAGTAGAGACATCAGTAGAGAGACAACAGTAGAGAGACATCAGTAGAGAGACAACAGTAGAGAGACAACAGTAGAGAGACATCAGTAGAGAGACAACAGTAGAGAGACATCAGTAGAGAGACAACAGTAGAGAGACAACAGTAGAGAGACAACAGTAGAGAGACATCAGTAGAGAGACATCAGTAGAGACAACAGTAGAGAGACATCAGTAGAGAGACAACAGTAGAGAGACAACAGTAGAGAGACAACAGTAGAGAGAGACAACAGTAGAGAGACAACAGGAGAGAGACATCAGTAGAGAGACATCAGTAGAGAGACAACAGCAGAGACAACAGCAGAGACAACAGTAGAGAGACAACAGTAGAGAGAGACAACAGTAGAGAGACAACAGGAGAGAGACATCAGTAGAGAGACAACAGTAGAGAGACAACAGTAGAGAGACAACAGTAGAGAGACATCAGTAGAGAGACATCAGTAGAGACAACAGTAGAGAGACATCAGGAGAGAGACAACAGCAGAGACAACAGGAGAGAGACAACAGGAGAGAGACATCAGTAGAGAGACAACAGCAGAGACAACAGCAGAGACAACAGTAGAGAGACAACAGGAGAGAGACAACAGTAGAGAGACAACAGTAGAGAGACAACAGTAGAGAGACAACAGTAGAGAGACATCAGGAGAGAGACAACAGGAGAGAGACATCAGGAGAGAGACATCAGTAGAGAGACAACAGGAGAGAGACATCAGTAGAGAGACAACAGCAGAGACAACAGCAGAGACAACAGTAGAGAGACAACAGGAGAGAGACATCAGTAGAGAGACAACAGTAGAGAGACATCAGAACAGAGACAACAGTAGAGAGACATCAGGAGAGAGACATCAGTAGAGAGACAACAGGAGAGAGACATCAGTAGAGAGACAACAGCAGAGACAACAGCAGAGACAACAGTAGAGAGACAACAGTAGAGAGACATCAGTAGAGAGACATCAGTAGAGAGACAACAGTAGAGAGACATCAGTAGAGAGACAACAGTAGAGAGACATCAGGAGAGAGACATCAGTAGAGAGACAACAGTAGAGAGACATCAGTAGAGAGACATCAGGAGAGAGACAACAGTAGAGAGACATCAGTAGAGAGACATCAGTAGAGAGACAACAGTAGAGAGACATCAGTAGAGAGACAACAGTAGAGAGACAACAGTAGAGAGACATCAGGAGAGAGACATCAGTAGAGAGACAACAGTAGAGAGACATCAGTAGAGAGACATCAGTAGAGACAACAGTAGAGAGACATCAGGAGAGAGACAACAGCAGAGACAACAGGAGAGAGACATCAGGAGAGAGACAACAGGAGAGAGACATCAGGAGAGAGACATCAGTAGAGAGACAACAGGAGAGAGACATCAGTAGAGAGACATCAGTAGAGACAACAGTAGAGAGACAACAGTAGAGAGAGACAACAGTAGAGAGACAACAGGAGAGAGACATCAGTAGAGAGACATCAGTAGAGAGACAACAGCAGAGACAACAGCAGAGACAACAGTAGAGAGACAACAGGAGAGAGACATCAGTAGAGAGACAACAGTAGAGAGACATCAGAACAGAGACAACAGTAGAGAGACATCAGTAGAGAGACAACAGTAGACAGACAACAGTAGAGAGACAACAGTAGAGAGACAACAGTAGAGAGACATCAGTAGAGAGACAACAGTAGAGAGACATCAGTAGAGAGACAACAGTAGAGAGACAACAGTAGAGAGACAACAGTAGAGAGACAACAGTAGAGAGACAACAGTAGAGAGACATCAGTAGAGAGACAACAGTAGAGAGACATCAGTAGAGAGACAACAGTAGAGAGACATCAGTAGAGAGACAACAGTAGAGAGACAACAGTAGAGAGACAACAGTAGAGAGACATCAGTAGACAGACAACAGTAGAGAGACATCAGTAGAGAGACAACAGTAGAGAGACATCAGTAGAGAGACAACAGTAGAGAGACAACAGTAGAGAGACAACAGTAGAGAGACAACAGTAGAGAGACAACAGTAGAGAGACATCAGTAGAGAGACAACAGTAGACAGACAACAGTAGAGAGACATCAGGAGAGAGACAACAGTAGAGAGACATCAGTAGAGAGACATCAGTAGAGAGACATCAGTAGAGAGACAACAGTAGAGAGACAACAGTAGAGAGACATCAGTAGACAGACAACAGTAGAGAGACAACAGTAGAGAGACAACAGTAGAGAGACATCAGTAGAAAGACATCAGGAGAGAGACAACAGTAGAGAGACATCAGTAGAGAGACATCAGTAGAATGACATCAGGAGAGAGACATCAGTAGAGAGACATCAGTAGAGAGACATCAGTAGAGAGACATCAGGAGAGAGACATCAGTAGAGAGACATCAGTAGAATGACATCAGGAGAGAGACATCAGTAGAGAGACAACAGTAGAGAGACATCAGCACCATATTATGATATATATCTAAAATCTAAGGCGATATCTAGTCTCATATTGCGATTTATTGATATTTTGCCCTCCTCACAATCACAGGATTATGGTCTTTAAGGAACTTAAGACCTGGTTCCTGCGTCTCATTTAAAGCTCTCGTTGTGTCCTTTCCACATCTGCTGATGTCTCACCTCTAAAAAAGTCTTAATTCTTGCAAAAACATGCACATAAAATGTCAAAAAGTCCCATTTCCTTTTGTAGTTCTGTATAAAATGATCATTTTGTTTTGAGGAACAGGTTCTAAATATCCAGTTTTTTGGAGATCTATAGTGTCAAACACAAAACTCCATTTTACTCCGAGAGGAAAGTTGTCAGGGCTTCTTATTCATGAGGAAGTCTGACCTAATCCTGCCTGGTTTAACAGTGAAATACGCCGCTGATGGATCTCGCGCCTCCGCTCGGTCCAGATAAAGCAGATCGGCATCAGGATCTCGCTCAGGAGTTACCGTGCCGACCGGCGAGGAGAGATTTATATCAGACGGAGACAAGAATGGGAAAAAAAAAACCTTCATCTTCCTGTTTTATCATTAAAAAAGAGGGAGAAATGATAGTAGACAGATTGCTTTTTTGTGTGTGTGTGTGGTAAAATGGAGACACAATGCGAGGCAGATGATGATATTCAATGCCGAGCGACGGAAAGCGTCTCCGCGGCAACGGACAGACAAGTGTCGCTCCCATTACAGACCCATTTGGAGGATGAGTTCCTAAGAGAATGAGAAAATGGGAGGATTTTATTTTTTTTATTTTTTTTTAAGGAACAAAGAGTGCTGTTATAGGCCTGCCAGACATTAGTCTGGCCCCAACCCTTCCACCCCCTCAGAATAAAACCCTTTCTAACTGATGTGGGTTACCTGTTCAACACCAGTATATACACCATTAACACCAGTATATACACCACTAACACCAGTACATACACCATTAACACCAGTATATACACCATTAACACCAGTATATACACCACTAACACCAGTAAATACACCACTAACACCAGTATATACACCACTAACACCAGTATATACACCACTAACACCAGTAAATACACCACTAACACCAGTATATACACCACTAACACCAGTAAATACACCACTAACACCAGTAAATACAACACTAACACCAGTATATACACCACTAACACCAGTAAATACACCACTAACACCAGTAAATACACCACTAACACCAGTACATACACCATTAACACCAGTATATACACCACTAACACCAGTATACACACCACTAACACCAGTATATACACCACTAACACCAGTATATACACCACTAACACCAGTATATACATCATTAACACCAGTATATACACCACTAACACCAGTACATACTCCACTAACACCAGTATACACACCACTAACACCAGTACATACACCACTAACACCAGTACATACACCACTAACACCAGAACATACACCATTAACACCAGTAAATACACCACTAACACCAGTACATACACCACTAACACCAGTAAATACACCACTAACACCAGTATATACACCACTAACACCAGTATACACACCACTAACACCAGTACATACACCACTAACACCAGTAAATACACCACTAACACCAGTATATACACCACTAACACCAGTACATACACCACTAACATCAGTACATACACCACTAACACCAGTAAATACACCACTAACACCAGTAAATACACCACTAACACCAGTACATACACCACTAACACCAGTATATACACCACTAACACCAGTATATACACCACTAACACCGGTATACACACCACTAACACCAGTATATGCACCATTAACACCAGTATATACACCACTAACACCAGTATATACACCACTAACACCAGTATATGCACCATTAACACCAGTACATACACCACTAACACCAGTACATACACCACTAACACCAGTATATACATCATTAACACCAGTATATACACCACTAACACCAGTACATACACCACTAACACCAGTATATACATCATTAACACCAGTATATACACCACTAACACCAGTATATACACCACTAACACCAGTAAATACACCACTAACACCAGTATATACATCATTAACACCAGTATATACACCACTAACACCAGTACATACACCACTAACACCAGTATATACACCACTAACACCAGTATATACACCACTAACACCAGTATATACACCATTAACACCAGTATATGCACCATTAACACCAGTACATGCACAATTAACACCAGTATATACACCACTAACACCAGTAAATACACCACTAACACCAGTACATGCACAATTAACACCAGTATATACACCACTAACACCAGTAAATACACCACTAACACCAGTATATATATCACTAACACCAGTATTTGCACCATTAATACTCTTTTAATCGCGGATTCATTGTTTTTGTCGCTGTTTTTGACAGTTTATTTTTTTTGTCCAATATTTTTGCAACTTTTTGCAACGTTTGTTTAGCTTTTCTAATGTTATTGACACCCATTTTTTTTCGTCTTTTGTCATCCTATTTTAGTTTTTATGGCTTTTTTTGTGCAGAAGCTAACGTCGCTTTTAATGTGCTCATGCATCCCAGGATCAGCGACTACATGGACCTGACGCCGGCGGACATCGTGGGGAAACGGTGCTACCAGGTCATTCATGCCGAAGACGTAGAGGCGATCAGAGAGTGTCACCTCGACTGTGAGTATACCCGTGCATCCCCGTGTTCTACCTTGCTTTGTGGAAGACTTAAAGGGTAACTACCATTTTGGTCAACTTGGACCCTATTTTCCTATGTTTTGGGTCTAAGTGACTGATAGGAACAACCATCTTTGAAATTGGTCCACTATTAAGCTTGAACCCTGTAACCGGCAGCCACAGACCAGGTTGCAATGCAACCCTATGGGGCAAGTGTTCAGCGTCAGTTAGCATCCACTTAAAGTGCTCTTTTTGCTGCTGACGGGTTCAGATTATTATTCTAAGTGTCTGACAACATTATAGAAAGGACCCCTGCAGAGATAGATCTCTAAAAACCTCTTTAAGACCTTTCTATTTAACCAGCAACAGTGCTAAGGTTGCTAGCGCTAAACCCACCAGACTCCATTTAAAAAAAACAGTACTTTTAGCGTGTGTAGAGCCAACCAATTTTCACATGTAAATCAGTAAACTGTGTTAATTTCCACACTATAATAAAAGTTATTTAAATGTGGCGCATAGTGCAAAGGATACTGGGATAAGTAGTATTATGTGGTTATGTTATACATGTTTTATGTTATACATGGTATATGTTATACATGTTACATGTTATACATGTTACATGTTATACATGTTACATGTTATACATGGTATATGTTATATATGTTAACACCTTATAACAGCAGGAAAACCCTGAATACTCTGCAGTTGAACAGCCGACCAATGGCAACGCAGATTTCGATGCTTCATTCAGAATCTTTGCTCCTCTGTATCTTTGGAAAAGTTTCCTCGCAGCAGCAAGTCTACAATCTTATTACCCTTGTCAGGAGGCATAATGCACTCTGCCTCTCCGACACACACACACACACACACACACACACACACACACACACACACACCCAGAGGCAGAGGTTCAGTGGCTGTCTGGATGATTTGCGGCGTGCTGTTTGCTGCTGCGGTCGGATCTTTAGTGTGGTGGTAAAAGCCGAGGAGGCGTTCACCGCTGAACAGCGTTCCCGGCGTCTCACGGCGTCTCACGGTGTCTCACGGCGTCTCACGGCGTGTCGGAGGCAGTGAAAGCCGCTTAGGCAGAACGCCAAATAATAACGACCGCACAGCAGGGACAACACGGCTGATAACAGTCAGATAGAGTCAGCGATACGGCCGTTAAGGTCTGAGTACTCTCTGATGCCTTAAAGCATCCATCATTCACCTTATTCACTATTTGCTTCATGTTGTCCTCATGTTGTCCTCATGATGTCCTCATGTTGTCCTCATGTTGTCCTCATGTTGTCTTCATGTTGCCCTCATGTTGTCCTCATGTTGTCTTCATGTTGTCCTCATGTTGTCTTCATGTTGCCCTCATGTTGTCTTCATGTTGCCCTCATGTTGTCCTCATGTTGCCCTCATGTTGTCTTCATGTTGCCCTCATGTTGTCCTCATGTTGTCTTCATGTTGCCCTCATGTTGTCCTCATGTTGTCTTCATGTTGTCCTCATCTTGTCCTCATGTTGTCTTCATGTTGTCCTCATGTTGTCCTCATGTTGTCTTCATGTTGTCCTCATGTTGTCCTCATGTTGTCCCCATGTTGTCCTAATGTTGTCCTCATGTTGTCCTCATGTTGTCTTCATGTTGTCCTCATGTTGTCCTCATGGTGTCCCCATGTTGTCCTCATGTTGTCCTCATGTTGTCTTCATGTTGTCCTACATCAATATTCCTTTTAATTCCCCAAAATAACATGATTGATTCCACACAACGCTCTTTGCCGAGTACAAATCTCTACTTTCATTAATTTTGGGGCATCTTATTCAATTTTATAGCATTTAAAACCAAATTGAAGTGTTTTTGAAATAGTATTGAGAGTAAAAGTTGACATATTCCAGTCTGTGATTATCATCAACATCCATTCCTTTAATTTTAGTCTCAATAATTCCTAATTTCTTCTTTTCTAACTCAAACATTAGGTATAATTTCCTATAAATGAGGTTTATTGACCATAAATTCCAAAAATAACTGCAAAACTAAAGTTACTAAGTCAAAAAAAAGTGACAAAAGTGTTGAAAAAAGGGACAAAAACTTAAGAAAAAGTTAAAAACGTCGATAAAAAGCATCAACAAAAGTTTTGATTTTCAATTTTGACGGGAAGACAACACGAGGGTTAAATGAACTGACAACATATACGACTTACAGTTCTCAAAGACACACACACACACACACACACACACACACACACACATATGTTCACAATCTCACCTTATAGACAAACTTTGGTACAAAACTAAAGTAACGAGCCAATTTTGTAAAATGGAGTAAAAGTCAAAAGTCACGACAAAAAAATAGTAAAGTAAAAATATCAGAAAAATGAACTTGAGTATAATAACGAAGTATTTGTACTTAGTTTCTTTCCATCCCTGAAGCCCCGCCCACCGACTCTATTCCTGGACCGACCCTGGCTGCAGATTACAGATTAGGGGTCTCCAGATGTGGATTTTTGAAGTGCCGATGCTGATTTTCTTGTCATGAGCTCTACCCGATGACGATACAGGATATTTGGAGCCGATACTGCTTTCCATCCCTCAATTTACATCCTAAAAAAACCCCCGCCACACTGGATTTCTGAATCTTCTCTGCCATTTCTTTAAAAAATAACAAATATTATTATTAAATATCTTCCGTTCATATCACCCAAATGATGTGTGCAATGTGCATCATATGGATGGTGCACTGCATGTGGTTCACTGTGCATCAGCATCTACAACGCAGCCTTGATGATGCGTTGCTTGCTGACATATTATAAGACTATTATATTACTATTATTATATGAATATTATATTATAATACAGATATCATCAGGTCATCACTAAATGGCCTTTGTCAACACATTTATATAATTTAAGAAACCAGTAAAGCTGAGAAGTAGCCATTGAAATAAAGGGCTTGATTTGTAATTTAGGACTGCCGTGGTGCTGGGAGCGGGGGGGGGGGCAACACAGAGCTGCCTGTGGACGCCTGTCTGGAAATAACGGCTGGGAGAAACCTACCGGCGACACAGCAGCCGCGTACCGGCGCATCCGATACGTGTAAAAACGCGAATATCGGCCCGATATATCTAGATTTCTAGGCTAGTAAATGTCGTCTTTGTTGTGCGACGTTGTTACCTGTTGTAACCTGGATAGGATTTCAGTTTTCAACCTTTTACCTGCCTGCAGATCTCGCTCACGTCTCCGCGCTGACACGCCTGACAACACTAAAAACATGTCACGCACCTCGACAGACAGCCAAGAAAAGAGGAAACGCTCCCTGAAACTTTTTCCATTACCTTCCTGCAGCAGTTGACGCGCTCTGAGCACCCAGAGTGGTAATCAGGAAGGGACGCTACGGCGGCCCGGCGGGGTCACACGGAAACAAGGTGCAGGGAGGTTAGGATGTGTAAAACACGAGAGAGAGAAAAGGAAGTGGAATATGGAGGGAGGGTGTTGGTCTCCGTCTGCAGGGGGAGGGCGGGAGGCCGGGGGGGTCAGGGAGGCGAGCCGGCAGCCAGCGCTCTAAATGACTTGGTTGTAGTCGAGCGTAGTCTAATACGGCACCTCCTGTCACCCCGGCTGCTCGTTTTATTCTCCCTCTTTCAAAATTAATTTCCTCTGTGAAAGGGGGCATTCAGAGAGGAGATGGCAACGCCGGAGGTGCCCGTGTCTTTTCTTCTTCTCTTCATCCCTCGCCGTCAGGTTGTTCTGAAATCTGCCTTTCTTTGGGGCGGTTTAATTTCGCTGGCTTCATGAACTCGCCGCTGATTGTGTGCAAGCTGAGTTTCAGAGCGGCGGGCTAATGACTCTCAACTGTGTTAGTAGGCGATGGCGAGGGGGGGCAGGCGGGTGGGGGGGGGGAGGGGGTGTGGGGGGGGGGGCAATTCTGCCTAATTGGATGGTGATAAATCTGGTTTGGGTTTAGTACAGACAGGAAAAAAATGAAGTTTCTGTTTGTCTTAGAGTCATCTTCGATTGCTATAATGACAGTGGGTCCCAACTGAAGCCCCATAAGATAACAGATAAGATCAATGTTATTGCCCCCACACACACCCTTCCCCGAAGGGAAAGTTGTTTTGGACTCTGTCTGTTTCACAGCTTCACAGAAAATAATCTGTCAACACATTTGGTCTAGAAACACTTTGTTGTTGTTGATTGTTGTGCGATTCAGTGTGAAAATGAACAGAAACACCTTCAAATGTCTCAAACCAATCAGATGACCCGGTCTGATCCTAAAACAGCGTCATGTGACGTCATCACCAGGTTTCTATTGGCTGTAAAGCCGTTGGATGGACACACTTTCAGCTTTATTCACATGAGTTTCTTTACCGAACTTGTAATAACCCGATGAACACGTGGACGGAGACTTATTGACAGTGTGATTGGTTGTGTTGCCGTATCCATCCATCCATCCATCCATCCATCCATCCATCCATCCATCCATCCATCTATCTATCTATCTATCTATCTATCTATCTATCTATCTATCTATCTATCTATCTATCTATCTATCTATCTATCTATCATCCCTCCCTCCCTCCCTCCCTCCCTCCCTCCATCCATCCATCCATCCATCCCTCCATCCATCCATCCATCCATCCATCTATCTATCTATCTATCTATCTATCTATCATCCCTCCCTCCCTCCCTCCCTCCCTCCCTCCCTCCCTCCCTCCATCCATCCCTCCATCCATCCATCCATCCATCCCTCCATCCATCCATCCATCCATCCATCCCTCCCTCCATCCATCCCTCCCCCATGGCTGTGTTGTTAATACTATATATATATATATATATATATATATATATATATATATATATATATATACTTCAGACAGTTCGGCCTCAGGAAACAACGTCTTGAAGCCCAAGAACCAAAACTGGAGCAACTTCCTGCAGAACTCGCTCCACCACCAGGTCCATCGTGTACTTTCACAGCGTTCTGTCTGATTAAACGCTGAATTTTGAAATGAAAAACTTCTCGTTGTTGTTGTTGTTCAACAGCTGCACACTTTTTCTTTTGCTGTTTCTGCAGAACAGAAGCAGCTCGCAGGCTCTGGTTTTTTTGGTGGGATTTATTTCCACGCCTGCTCTCGGTTCCCCCGCTGCTGCAGGAGTCTGATGGTTAGGGAATCGATCAAGGTGTATTTTAGAGGGATAGCCTGTTCTCTCACCAGGGATCTAAATTTTAAAAGGCTTCTTTTTAAGTCGAGGACGAGACGTGATCCCTCTCTGTGAACAAGGCGTCGCTCTCTAAGTCTCCATCATTACCTGCTGACAGCCGGTCTTAGCTCGGGTCAGATCTCAAAGTCAATCTGTCCTCGTTTCCACTCCGAGAACAGAGAGAAAGAGAGTGAAGGAAGAAAGGAAAGGGGAATGGGGAAAGAGTGATTTGTAGGCAGAGAAAGAGAAGAAGGTTGAAGCCGAGAAAATGCTCGGCACACGGGATGAAGAGATGGATTTGTCTTTTCTCAAAGAAAGGCAGAGAAACGGGCAACGAGTGATTTGCAAAAGATAGACGAGAGAAAGAACAGAGGACTGAACGCTCATTTTCTCCAAGAAGAGACAGGTGGAGGATGAAAAGAGAGAGGCAGGAAGAATGAGAGAAGGTGAAGAGAGAGGAAACACACCCCCGTTTTCACAGAGCGAATGTTGCGTGAGAACAGGCTGCCTGAAAAGAGAGAAATGAAAGTTTAAAAGACAATCCTCCTCTCTCTAGACCAGAAAGTTTCTACCTACCTACCTTAGTGGCCGGGTCTCAAACCGCCGGCTGGCACACGTCACTTCATTTTACGTATATAGGGTCGATAACGCTAAAAGTCCGTGCACTGACACCTGATACCTGCACCGTCTGGACCACGAGGCCGAAAGGGGAGGGACCAGTGATGTCGACCGGCAGCTGATTGGATGCGTTGGTGTGGCTTCTCCTGGGTGTCACAACCGAGCTTAATGGCGAACAGATGGCGTCTCGGTCGGAACACGATCTGGAAATTTTTACGAAAATAGTTCACCGAAACGTGTTTCTGAAAACATTTTAAGGGAGAAATAGTCCTTGCAGGTACCGAATCTGTCCGTTTTTTGTTTTTTTTTATGGACAAAGGTCAGATTAATAGGTTTTTGTCAGATTTTGAGAGGCGGCGAGCCGAGCCGGACGCTCAAGTGTTTTAACGTAAGCGTCCTTTTTGGGACGACGCCAACCATCGGACGTGGTCACTACGGCAGTTGATGGGCGATAATTGTGAGGCTCGATTCATTTGTGTTTACTCGTATGTTTCAGAAAAAATGGACAAAAAGCCAGAAAAATTGGGACAAAAATTTTAGAAAAAGGGACAAAAAAAATTGGGACAAAAACGTCAGAAAAAAAAGACCAAAAACGTTTAAAAAAGGGACAAAAAGTTGAAAAAAATGCCTAAAAATGGACTTGTGTGTTGTCGTTATCTGTCGCTGTGTGTAGAAAAAGGGACAAAAACGTTAGGAATAAAAATGTCAGAAAAAAATAACAAAAATGTTGGAAAAAGGGACAAAAAGTCAGAAAAAATTGCCAATAATTTTAGAAAAAGGGACAAAAAGTTTTACGACAAATGTCCGAAAAAAAAATCTAAAAACGTTCAAAAAAAGGACAAAAATTCGGAAAAAATGTCAATAATTTTAGAAAAAGGGACAAAAAGTTTTACGACAAATGTCCAAAAAAAAAAATCTAAAAACGTTGGAAAAAAGGACAAAAATTCGGAAAAATATCCAATAATTTTAGAAAAAGGGACAAAAAGTTTTACGACAAAAACGTCAGAAAAAAGGGACAAAACTGTTGTGAAAACGGTAAAACAAGGTTAAAAAAAGCCATAAAATCTTATTTTTTGACTTTTTAGAAGACACTTGTCTTCGTTCTCTGTCAGGACACATTTCCCAGAGTGCTTTGACGTACGCGGCGTACACCAACCATCGTGCTCAGTGCACCACCCTGACGGAGGTGTGCAGAGAGACACACAGCCGGTGTCTTCGGGGGGGAAATTATTCGGAAACTGCAGACCTGTAAATTAAAGTTTTATCCGTATGAACTCCCAGAGCCAAAAGAAGGGATTTTGTCATTTGTGAAAGGAAGCTTCCCCGTTGGATCCCAACTGTTGGAACAAATATGAGCAAAAGTGAAAGAAAAAGGATAAAGTTGACTTCTTATAAAAGGGAAGAGGAGATTTTGCCCTCTGTTTTCCTCTGGAGAAAGCACGGGGACGAACAAGGACATGAGGGAAACACACTTAATGACCCAAAAAAACTTTATTTTTACAGTGAAATAATCCGAAAGAAAAATAATATTTTGTGTTTTTTTTAACAGCAAAACGCAGCGTTAAAGAGGAGAAAATAGAGACACATTTGGATGTTCAGAGAGAGGAAAAAAACTGGGAATTACCAACGGAGATGACAGAAAAGAAGTAGAGAGAGAAAAAGAGAGAGAGAAAAAGAGAGAGAGAGACATTTAAATGCAATGGGAAATAAAAGAGAGTGAGACACTAGCACAGGAGTGAAAGCTCGGTGGATTTAAGCCTGCAGGCGTTTTAGCAGAGCTTGTCTCTCTGGACTAACACCTTTAATAATTACACACACACACACACACAAGTACACATACACACACACACATGCACACACACACATGCACACACACACACACACACACGCACACAAAACACACAGGCACACACAAAACACACAGGCACACACAAAACACACACACACAAAACACACACGCACACGCACACAAACACACACACGCACACGCACACAAACACACACACGCACACACACACACACACACACACACACACACAGACGCACACAAATCTGAGATTTCTCAACAGTAATCAGGCGAAAGAGACTCTTCCAGCTCCATAGACTCTCATTGATTTGCACTCACCCGTGATCACCCCCAGTGGAACTCTGGTGGAACTGCAACCAAATTCGGTAAAATGTGACTAAATTAGATTAGATTAGATTAGATTAGATTAGATTAGATTAGATTAGATTATACTTTATTTATGCCACAACGGGGAAATTTCCTTATCCCTTATTACAAATAGGGAGTGACCAGGCTCTCCGTAAACGGGTTCTGTTCCCATGCAAGTGAAGTGATGTCTGGTAGATTTGGTTTGCAGAACTTGTTGTTAATTTCGAAACACAGTCGTTATGACAAGTTTGGCGCACTCTGGGGGTCAGGTTCAGGTTCAGGTTCCTTTATTGGTACCCGTAGGTGAACTAGGTTTACAGTCTAAGAGGCAGGACAGCCTTAACCCTCCTAACCCGAGAGACTCGCCCACGAGCCTAAAAAGCACCTCTGATTCATAGTTCAATCATTAACCATCCATAACACATAGAAACTCGCCGAAAATTGTGGCTAAAAGCTTACGAGTTAGTGGTTACGGAGGTCTTTTCCGGGTCCTTCTAGCCTCTACAGGTGATTTTCTATCCAGCCTGGAACTTCTGCCTTTTTTGGGGTTCGTTGAGCATTAAATCCATACCTTTACATCCAAGATTTATCCACTTTTTGTCCATAATTCATCGCGTTTCGCTCAATTGCTAGCGCCGTCCGTCCTTTGTGTACGGAAGTCAAGGACTCCATATATGGGGTGCATGCCCATATATGGGAGACAACGTCACCCAAAATGTATGGAAGGCCAAAAGGCTGTATGGAAGGCCAAACGGTTGTATGGAAGGCCAATAGGCGAACTGTTTTAGACACACAATTGCTTGTGTAGCATTGCTGTGGGTGTAATATCAATAAATATGACATTATTATGTTGATTATTGGCATAAGTAAATGTCATGAGGGCAAAAGCGCCTTGACTTTATTTGAAAAAATGCATGTATTTTGTCAACTGTATAAGTTATAATGATTATTTCTTCACAATGTGACTCCCAAGACATATGAGAAGTGTTTTAGAGAGTAAAATGGCTTAGGTTTTATTGATCTGTGTGTGATATCAATACATATCTGGAAGATTCATGTTCCGTTTTGTTTATTTATTTGTCTTTAAGGTCCTACAACCATTTTTAACATGCAGGTGAGCTCACTGCAGCCCAAATATTCTAATAACCCAGTTTGTCCTGAAAGAAATGATGTTCATATCTTGACTGTAGACAACAGGGTTGGTGTTTTACAAGCTTTTTTATAAAATAAATCCAGACGGACAATGAACTGTAAAAATGGCCTTAGGGCTCAGAGGGTTAAAACTCTGTAGACCACCACATAACATGCAACACACCACATATTATAACATGGGATAGAGGGTCTATTAGAAGGGTCTTACAAATAAGGAGGACAAGAAAAGACACTTTGGGTACACACTCGTGTGTGTGTGTGTGTGTGTGTGTGTACCCATGGTTATCTTCCTTGTTCAATAATTGAATAAAGCTGCATTTAATCTAAATTTATTGTACTCGTTTTGTGTGACGTCTCCTCCATCGTTTCGGTCATGATTCCCAGATATCAGCCAGATATCAGCTAGCATCCGTTCTCTCTCTTTCTCACATGACGTAAGATCTTCTTCCCTCCACAACGCAGTT
>JABXJD010000154.1:1155000-1157500 GCA_013375575.1 Percina caprodes | reverse complement strand
CGACAAATAAATCAAAATAACGTGACCATTTCACTGGCGTGAGACCGGTTGGATCCCAGTGGAACAACATGAGCCCTTTAATTTAAGATGAAATGGTGGAAACAAATGAGTGAATGTTAGTTACTGACTGAATTATGTTTCTGTGTTTCCTCGCAGTAATCACGAGTATAAAGACACGCCCATGGACATCGCCCAGCTGCCCAACCTGCCGGAGAAAACCTCCGAGTCCTCCGAAACCTCCGAGTCCGAGTCCGAGTCCAAAGAAAACTCCGGTAAGTGTGAAAGAAAAGACGGAAGAAACCAAAAGAAAGAATAGAACATTTCAAAATAAAACCAAACTGTGAGAGGAGCAAGTTGAAAAACCATGAATCTCAAGCAGAATATCATGCAAATCTTCCAGTGTTTTTATTCAATAATCCGATGTTTCTCATTCCCAACAAGCCCCTTCAGGTGTTCCCGGTATATAATAACTAGCAGGAAGAGATACAGCCTGAAACAGAGAAGCCAAAGAGGTTTTATCAGCTGGTGCCAGCGTGCCGTCCGTGCCAGGCTGCATGGCGATGGACGCCAGCAGCTGCAGGGGCCGAGCGCTCGCTGGCAGCGCTGCAAAACCACATAAAACACGACATAACGCCACAGAACACCTCCGGACTTCACACAACTACACAAAATAACACAAAAAGACCACAAAAGACACAAAAAGAGCACAAAAACAAAAAGAGCACAAAAACTAAAAGACCACAAAGTGGACGCGGACAGCTCAGTTGGTATATATATATATATATATATATATATATATATATATATATATATATATATATATATATATATATATATATATATATATATATATATGTATATATATATGTGTGTGTGTGTGTGTGTGTGTGTGTGTATATGTATATATGTATATATATATATATATATATATATATATATATATATATATATATATATATATATATATATATATATATTCATCTAGAAAGAACTATTTCTATTACTATATAACTATTTATCACTTTAATTGTATTGTCAATCAGACAAACTGACCAACGCATACTGTATATGATAATAAAAGATCGATAACAACAGAGAAAAGTTTCTTTTTAGATGAAACATGTTGATAAGTTTCCTTTTGGGGACGTCATTAGAAAATTGGGGATAATTAGAAGTTGGAAAAAAGGTTGCAATATCGCAATATATCAGCCACTGGTGGGGGGCGGGGGGGATCAGGGAATCACCCCGATACGATATTATTGCAATATTCTGATATATTGCAATTTATTACCTTTTTCCAACCTCTAATTTTTCCCCAATTTTCAAATAATGTCCCCAAAAGGAAACTTATCAACATCTGGTTCATCTAAAAAGAAACATTTCTCTGTTTGTTCATCTGTCTTCAATGTTATCGCTGCAGAACGGGACAAACCATCACATATATAATATATAATAATATATAATATATAACAACAGATCCATACTTGGTGTATTGATACAGTATTTCCACTGAAAATACCGCGATACTTCGCTGTATCGATGTTTTTCCCCTTACTTCAGATCCAGAAATGCAAATGAAGGATTGGTTTATCTCGTCTTTGTGTCACCAACGTTGTCGAGCAGCCAAAAACCGAAGAAGACAAAGCCGCTGGCTGGCGGTGGAGTTGACCCCCGCCCGGCGCCGGGCCTCCACCTTCAGCAGCATGCTATCCGGTCCTGCAGCCTGCGTTGGCGTGCTGAGAGTCAGTGCCAGCTGTTACTCGAGCCGGAGGAGAGTGATTCTGGCACGCTGTCGGCTGTAAAGCGACGCCAGCTGCCGCGGGAGGCGGCCAGCGTCCGCCGCGCTCCAACAGGCCCGAGGTGCTCGGCCTCAACATATTCTAAAATGAGATATCTGGCCTTTGACCTTTTGTTCTGTTAGGATGCAGTCTGCACAGAGCCGGAGAGGACACCAGCACAGCTGCCAGAAACAAAGTCTTTTTAAAAGCAAAGAGGGTTTTTTGGTGCAAAACAACAATATAATTGGTTTTTAACTCCATGTGAGTTGTGTGGTCCTCTGATGTCTCTTATTGTTTTACTGTATTTTAGTATTCATTCATTTTATCTATTTTTTATTTTTATTTTTTTAAACCCGATGCTCTTATTTTGTTTTTACAATATTTTATATTAATTGCTTTGTATGTTTGAGTTTTCTGTGCAGCACTTTGGTAACTTTGTGTTATATGCTATAGAAATAAAGTGGATTGGATAATACTGACATTAACCGTCAATCCCACACACACCGCCCCCAATAAAACGTATACTTCCTGTTCCTTTGATAAGAACTAGACTGCCAGTCGGAGCCCTGGACCCCCCTGCTGTCCTCAGGTCACATCTGACCCCCTTTAATTAGACGCTGGTATCTTTTTCTAAACTCACACTTATAACGCAGACTTTCTCTTTTAAGTCCAAGTGACGACAAAAAAGATCGAAATCACTTAATCAAGAATCTATATTTTAA